>JAAPAO010000386.1:0-30820 GCA_013115145.1 Perkinsus chesapeaki | reverse complement strand
GGGAAAGGAGTATACCAATATAGTTAAAGGAACAGTGAAAGGAGTATACCAATATAGTTAAAGGAACAGTGGAAGGAGTATACCAATATAGTTAAAGGAACAGTGGAAGGAGTATAACAATATAGTTAAAGCCTTTAAATTTAACATACAGTCATATGTAGTAGAGTTGCTAAGCGTATTCGGTTTCATTATATATTCCGCCCGGACTTACTATACTCACTAGACCCTCTCTCGCTGCCACACAAAGAGCCTTCTCGTTATACAAAGTTCTAATGAGGCCACTCAATAGATGGTATGCCAATCAACCTACTTTGAATCTTCTGACTCATACATCTTCTCTTTGAATCTCGCCGTGTCTATATGGTAACTGATTTGATGACATACCATTAGATTAGAGAGGCCCCGTAATGCGGCGGTGATTGCAGTATTCTCCTTCAGAGGGAGACGCGCAATTAGGCTCAATGCACACCATTGGCGCCTCACAATATTTGAATGAATTTGACTCTAATTTTCTGCTACTGTCCTCCGGATTCCCGAAGCGTCTCACCCAACCTAGACCACAGCACAAAAGCCTTGCAAGCACTGTCTATCATCTAACAACCAGTTCATTTTTTGCCATAACCGTTAATCGACTTGTAAGGCTATGATGAATGCTACCAACTTACACCTCACAGAAGCAGGTGCATATCGCCGTACGTGGCCAGATGTATGGAGCGAACAAGCTCATCTGTCCACAGTATGAACCAGCACCCATATTGGTCTTCCTAAACGTTGCGTCAGCGTCTTTAGAATTCTGGTTTCCTGGTAAGTGATCATGGCAGTGAGACATAAGATGAACTTGCCTATGGCTAGCAGGTCAGATGAGGACCCTACGGGGCCAGAGCTTGTGTAGAAGTCACCGTACATCCTGGTAGCCGCACCAAGCAAATGGTCTGAGGCAGAATATACTATTAAATAAAAACGTTTTATCCTAAGCTCTCAGAACTACTACACCCTTCATCAACAAGTGTAGTAGTTGTGCGCACATTTACCGCACTCGGGCGGAGATATAGCGCGGGTGCCTCTATATAGATATAGATATATAGATATATGTGTTATATAGAGTGTTATATAGATATAACACTGGTCTGTTAGCTTATATTGTTATTATGCTTACCAAGGATGACAAAACTGATCGGAAAGTCGATCATGCAATGCTCTCGCTTGAAATACATCCAAATGATCTTCCACCAAATGGAAAGAGCCTGCCGTCTTACTGATAGTATTAAGGTGACTGGTGCTAGCAATCCTGGCAAAGGTCACTTGGCGTCTCATCAACCCATCAACTTCACTGCCGGCATCGGTGTCTAATGAGGGATGGGTGATGGTGTAGACCTTCCAGCGCGACAGGGTCGAAAATGAGATATATAACAGAAAAGAGTTATAAAGTGCGTTGACTCCCGATGGCAGAGGTCCTCGATTGAAATGAGTTACCAGAAAAAAGTGCTATAAATTAACATACTCCTGTTAGTCCACGGATCGCCTTAACTATAGAAGCCGAAGCTTTAATAAAAAACTAGTACAAAAGGAGAGTTAGACAAAGTTGGTAAAAGCAAAGAGAAATAAAGAAGGCTTCCTGATGATTAGTCTTCATTGATCCATACGCAGGTGCAGAATAGACACCGTACGTGACCCCAGTGAAGCACCTCTTTAAAACGGTTTGAAGTGGTATTGCTACTTCTGAGATCCAGAAAAGCCAACTAAGTTCAAAACGTAGGAGTAGATAGCTTAAGTTGTTCACCAACGATGACAGTACCGTGAATCGAGCAATGAACCAAGGCTAATGAGGCGAGCTACAACCTAGCTGATTGTTAAGTGACTAACCAGCTGACGGCTGCCAACATACCAGTTCTCTGACTTCGAGGAGATCCTCCAGAGGCATTGGTGTTGAGTACAGATTGGGCGTCTGGGGATTCCCTGAAAGAATGACAATGCCTATGGTACCGCGAGAAGGGACACTTCGAGATTGAGAAATCTTTGCCCATATCGGTCAAGTTTTTACAATGGAGATTTACCAATCAATTGTGAGTGGCCAAACTTTAACCATATCCCTTACCCCAGCTCAATGGCTCCTCTAACAACAAAGTACATACCATCAGCGCTCTCTTTAGCATATATCATAACATCCATAGGTGCATAATAAATATCTTCACATACCGAGCACACCTGAGCAAGTTCCAAGCCAGTCAACAATTGTGCCCACCACCGCGGGAGATCTCGCAGGTCAAGACCGCTGTGTGGTGGCATAGTGTAAACGGTTCATCGGGCAAATGCCGGCCATGATGCCATCATGGCCGGCATTTGCCCATAGGCGCATATGTTGGCCCATATGTTGCCAACATAGAACGATATAACCATCATGATGATGGTTATATCGTTCTTGGCGCAAAGTGCTGACTAGAGTGAGCAAGCTCCCGATCTCATCAGTCGGATATTATTATTATTATTCAGAAGAAGAAGAACAATTAACAATACACTTTAACAGTATCTCATCTGATGATAGGAAGAAGGTCTTCTTATTATGAGATAAGCCTATACTAGATATATTCTTAATAATATCGATTCTTCCCACGCTCACATGCCTCTAGAAACTACAACTTACCTTGCCGAGAATCTCGTGAGTGAGGCCCCGGAACCAGGAGTATCTTTTCAGCATCTTGCCCATCAAACCAACATAGACGTCACGCTGCAGGCTCTCACTCGTTCTCAAAAACTCCACCAAGGCTCGCCGAGACTGAACGGAAAAATATGAAAAAATGTTTTGAGGTTTTTTTTGTTGAAATAAATCCCCAGAAAAATATAATCAAAAATGAGCGACTCCCAGGGTTGATTTGGTTTCATAGAACCAGCACCACCCAGCTCATCAAGCGTCACCGCGCCACGAAATTCACCTCGAGATTGGTTTGGTTCTCAAATAACTGATGAAGGAAGTTCCTGACTCTTATCCTAAGCCCCGACTCGAGCTTATGCTTGTTCATGTATCTAACAGCAATCACCGCAGATATCCGATAGCCGTCGGATTCTTTCACGGAGTCCAAGCTACTTTTTAACAGTTCAGGTCTTTGATACTGCCACGTATGTTTGTCGCGATATGTAGTTCGAAAAATACAAAATGTCCATTTTGCGGAATTGTCATGCACGGTAGTTCTTTCGCTTCCCAGTCGATTTTTTACAGATGACAGAGTTTCACTTCGCCTACATTTCTCTCAATATTTCTTAGCATCTTTGCTCACAATTTCTCACTTCGGTGCGGGTCTATATGTATTCAAGCTAAGACGCCGTTCACGGATTAGAACCCCTAGGTCACCGATTCCCACACCTCACGACACATAATAAAAAGTATATCAAAATTAATCAATAACTGCGATACTCTCACTTTGGACGTGCGTGCGAACTGCAACTTATCCAGCAACTCGACGATCTAGAGGGGTTAAGATGCTATGCACTAATCGATAGCTCTTACTCGGGGTATACTAGGAAAAATATAGGATTACACAACATCTTAATTAATGTCGTATGAGTATAAAGTATATATATTTTGTGCGTATTATTACCAATAATACACAACATCTTTATTGGTAATAATACGCACAAAATATATATACTTTATACTCATACGACATTAATATCGAATAAATATGCAATATGAGCAAAAAACCTAGTTGCTGAGGACGTGTTGCGGAACCGTGTACTATAAGTTCAACTAACATTATTAATAAGTATTATTTAATACTGTAAAGCATAAAAATCATGAGTAATATTATACCATATCAAAGGGCAGTTCACTAGTATCGGATATGAAGCATTACTGCTGACATGACTATTCTAGCTCAGATAGTTTGGAAACTGAACTGACCTGACATCATCATTAAACTCATTATTTTTAAATGATCATCGAAAGAAATGGTGAGCCATATGATTAGGTAAGACAGTTTCTAAATGCTATCAACCACTTATTGCCGCCTCTCACGCACAAGTTGTTGAGAAAGCCGACAATGGGTGCATATTCCCTCATACCGACCTCATAGCATCTTTCAACTTCGCTCGATATTGAGCGCCACTCTCATCATAGGTCAACATAAGAGCACATAGAAGACCAGAGAAAAGCGCGAATACCTACAGGGATGTGGCCCACATCATGTGGAAGAAATGTGGTATAAAAACAAGCAGGGAATGGAATGATTGAAATCATTGTTACTGGTTCAACGCTCCCAGAGATACTCATATGGGAGGTCATAATACATGCTAATAATTATACGGTATCTTCGAATTTATTGGGCAAGCTGGTCAAGAATTTATATTTCGCGTGCGCAGGGCCGCACTAGACTGAGACCTCCATTCTGCAATTAGAAGAGAATGAATGGGCATAAATTTCATGACGAATATGAACGCACTGCAGCGGAAGCAACCATTCGCGTGCTGGGAAGTCTTTCAAGCGCTATACCCTTGTGACACAAAGACCCGCAGGCGGGTGTGATAGATTCTTACGAATCGATCAGAAGTATCGACGAGAATTATAATCGACACTCGAGCAATTACCCAGATATCTTTAACATTTAACAAGTATATTTACAAACGATTACTCTACTTATTTCCGCACACGTGGCATGCACGCACAAAACAAGAAAAACAATACAAGCAATGGGCACAACGCTCCTCACGTTGCCGGCGACAATCTCGGCAAAAATGCAGAAAACCCGTTCAACATGGGTTTCAGGTGTAACGTCACCATAACCGACAGTGGTCAGCGTTGTGGTCATAAAGTATCTGACCGACTTATATGAATTGTTAACTTATCTCCCTCTTTTACAGTGCAGCGACATACTGATGGATTTGGGAGGCATCGGCCATGTCCAGTTCGGTTATCCAAGACAGTTCGTAATCTCGGAGACTTAACTAACACATCGCAGAACGCACTAGATATAATTTCTCATAGAGGAAGAGCGTGTATGGTGGGTTTAGCTGAAGATAGCATCCGGCGCTGGCCTACCCTTTCATAACATCGGTTAGTTGATGTTATGAAAGAGACCGTTGCTTAAGGAGCCGATGGAGTCTTAGGAGCTGCAGCAGCAGCAGCAACAGTGCTGAGTTACTTTACCTACCTTGCCGATAAGCCACCACAAGCATGCTCCCCAATGGCACATGACCAACAACGCAGATACCTAAAGGTGACTCTAACGAGTATCGAAGAGATACTCGGTATTGCCAGAATCACGACAGTTCCAAGTCATAAGTCCCCAATAAACAGGATAACACTAAAGTTGCTTTTATATTTCCTCCGAAAGATGCGCGCTTCCATGAGGTTGCCTGTGTCCAACGTTGAAACTCGTGCCCGAACCTTTGGGCCCAGTAGCCCTTAAACCAGACTAATGCTAATAAGGTGTAGGACGAGTGTGAGGTGATGGGATGAAGTGTGGAGGAGATAGACTCTATTGTCATGCCATGGCAGCTCGCTGTACACTGACATACCAGCTTCAAGACTCCCAGTACAATCCACCAGATCTCGCTCTGCACTCGATGCTCCACCTTAGCCATAATTGTCATACTCATGTTGCCCAGTCTCGACAGTGATACCGTCCTTCCCAATTTGATAGCAGACAGTTCACGAGAGTATGCTGGAATGAACTGAGCACGATGAGGTTAGGTCTTCATCATAGCTACTCAGACCCACCAGTCCCCACGGTATGGATGTCAGCAGTTCTGGCCAGAGCCAGGACTTGAAGTACCTGACGACCGGGGACAGCCATCAGGCGACGATCCACAAATGATAAATTCCAGGTAATGGTGAAGAACAAAGGCTTCCTGCTATAGTAAACTCGATAAGAATCTTTCTGTCGCACAGAATGCACGCGTCAACCTCTATAGTTTTGGAGGACAACTTATTGACCGACTGAAAACCGTGAAAGTCTTATTCGATAGGAACGGTTGATAAATGATTTGTCGAGTATTTCAAATTCGGGTTTCGGGTTGTTCATTCCATAACAACCTCCAACCGATGACATCGATCGGTAACAAGCATGAGGATGAAGGCTTAACATTTGACGAAGACTCCACTTTCATTGGCACTCGTGTACGTTGAGTAAGAATAGCAACCCCAGACGAAGCCTACCGTCTAGCAATCCGCTTCCGGCTCGATATCAATGCGCCATTCTCACTGAACTGGGTATGAAACTGCAGGGCAACGTCTACAAGGAGGATTCTATCAAGAAAAAAGCATCAGCCAGGAATCGAACCAGAGACCTTTCGCTTACGCGTCGAGGAGTAGCTGCGAGGACGGATAGTATCCTTCTCTGGCCTGAGAGGCGGAAATGTGGCAAGGCAACGAGCAGCAGTAGCTTGCTCACCACAAAGGCCGCTTCAAAGGGTATACCGAGAATGACGTACACTAGGGCGGCAGCAACGATCATATCCCACATTATACGACCACCTGATGACAGAAGGCTGAGTGGTAAGTTACATATAGACTAACAGAGATTCAGCTTCATCTACTTGGTTATTCTCATTAGTAAATAGTCTATCATAGATTGTACAATAAAAGACAAAGAACTCTAGTCTACAGTTTTCTGTTTTTTGAGTTGCTATTTTCGGTACAGAAAGTCTATATTACTTTTTACTAGTACTATACATACCCGAGCCTCTATTAAAGATACACCATGCCTTCTGTACCAGTTACTATTGCATTCGATATAGTTGGCACAATAATGGATAGTCCAAGTTCATTTTAGACGCAGTACAGCAAACCCTTCCACACCTATCGGCTCGGATAACGTGTCTCACCGTACAAGCACCATCACAACAATCTACGCATTTCATACAAAGTAGCATATGAAAATAACACTAACACATTTTTCTACCCTCTTTGCCCTCTACAGATGCTCGTCGGAACAAAGTCAAACCACAAGATTGCGGTAAAGCACACTCATCAGCATCAGGGGACCTAACTCCCGACTAACCGTGCACTTGCAATGCACCGAACCAGAGATGAGCATATCTCCGACAAGCATCCAGTCCTACTTGATAATGGGTTCACCGGCTCCTTGAAAAATCCCTTGACCGCGGTGCCAGCAGAGGTGACCATCTCACGCAGTTGCTCGGTGATCCCCACTAGAGCGGACTAAGGCATTATCTAGCTCACCAGCCTTACTGTTCTCGACAGACTCTTCCGTGATAATGCCTTGTAAGTTTAATTTGCTAGATAATGATAGGAGATTCACCCCGTGTCGTCTGGTTGCCTTCTTGGCAACATCTAAGTGGAGTAAGTGCATATAGCAATGGATGCGTAAGATTTGGGCATTAACAAACTCCTTTCTATTATATCTCCTACTCCGTATCACTAGTAACATATTTCCTATCAAAGCCTCTATAATCATTCAGCACACATTGGCTATATGAATCCTTGTCTCGATCTGGCTGTCCTTCTATACCTACTTTGTCTATCCGAGACCTTGCTCGCCGCCACCGTGGCTGCCCTAGCGCACGCAATAGCCTTATCTTCGAGCTCCTCTTCGTTATATCTACAAACATGCTGGATACCGATTTAACTCACCTTTGAGCTCACCTTTGCAGGAGGTCCTTCAGATGGCCGTGCTGCAAGTCGGGCGGAGGGGCTTTGCCGTCGTCCTCACTGTCGCTGTCATCTCTAAGCTGATGAAGGTGTATTAGTTTTAGGCTAGTGTACATGTGCGTATATGAAGCATGTTTCTCAGACCAGTGGTTTTCTTAGATGTTGATGGGATTGCCACCACTGCAAGGTTCGAGATGCAAAAACAAAGAAGGAAACAAAGACCTCGGGTTCGACAAGGAAACTGCGGACTTTTCGCATCCTTTACCATCACCGTCTATATCTACTATACGTCAGATATGGTATAATATCTGTTACTAGAGACGATTTAAATGCAGTATAATGGAAAATAAGGAATATAAATAAAAATTGTATGATAAAGTACAGAAACTTCCTGTAAAGTATCCAGCATGATCAGAAGCTCTTCGATGTCGATATCGACTGCTTACTGACACCAGGCTGTCCCTCCTGACTCTAGCCTTAGGGGTGGATATCTCTTTTTCCTCTACTGGTGATGCCTTCTCATCTCCGCCGCCGCCCCCGCCGCCGGCATCGCTCTCAATGCCTTTGTGCCCTCTCGCCTCCCTCAACTCGGCCCGATCAAAGCTGCCCCGACGCTTGACCGTTGGTCCCGTCTCGCCATGTGGCGTCTTGCCGTCTGTCGTGAACTTTAGCAAGGACGCTCTCACCCGTCTGGCCTCTCTGCGACGCGCCCTCTCATGAGCAGACAAGTCCCCAGAGGAGCCCGATGATGAAGAAGAGGTTTTGTCATCAGGAGATTTCGCCTCGGTTCTGGGTTGTGGGGCATCTTGAGGTGTACCAGGAAGATCAGGCACGGGGGTCGACGGGGTCGGGCTTATAACTTTACTGCACAAGAAGGAGGGATACTTACTACGGATGCTTATCTGAATGGTGACTCTCACAATGCTACCAATCGCAATAGCGCCTGGCAACAAGTCAGTGGTATTGACTCGCTTGAGAACGGCCAATGAAAGGCAGTAAGGACTGACGTGCTGGTGAGAAGATACGTTGAGCTTGCTTACTCAACCCCGTGAAGATATGCACAGTGAATGAAGGGTAGCTTATCAATAATGGAGGATATTCAGTTGAAACAGCAAGGCGGCAAGCACCAATTCCGCTTACGGTATCTTAACCATTCTTTTCCGGAATACAATACCTTCAGCTGTGGCAGCCTGCTTATGACCGGCTGAGAGGCTATCAGCCCTCAACAGGGCAGCAGTCGCCTTAGCAATATCTGCAGATTTGTCTCTCCTACCATTCGAGCATTCCTCACCGTTGTTCTCGAAGGTGACCTTTGCTCCTCTACCCCCAGTCGATGGAGTGCTGGCTCCATCAACAGGTACAATACCGGCCAATACGGCATCTAACTTTGCCGTTAAATTCTGTGACAGTTCATCTGAAGTCGATGCCTTTGTCGATGCTTTCAACGTGTGTTCTGACCTATAGATGCTTGCACGTCCAATAGGACCGCCTTGGCGATTTCTCCAGTGATGTCTCGCATGCATTTAACTAGCTCGTGTTGAGCAGGTCCATGCGCCCCGAGGGATGCCCCTTTCGAGTCTGATTAAACAATGGAGCGGTATGAGTGGTTGTTAAGGTTGACTACTCTGACGCGTCAAGGCCTGTGCTATAGTCATTGAAGATGGTTGTGCGTTAGAACGTTTCCTGTGAGCTGCAGCCATGGTTATGCTGCAAACTGCTGATAAAATAAATCAACATTGCTCTTGATAATCTTCGACGTGTGTGTGGTAATGAAGTGTATAATACGACTAGAAAGAAGTAATATAATTATGTGAAACATGCAAATACATTTTCCATCTCAAATACTAATGGAAATATTGCCATTGTAGAATTCAACGCATTTCGGAGCCCGAAACCGAGTTTAGGTCAACGCCATTACCCCAACAAATACTTAGGGTGATCTTGCGCTGTTCATGCGTGCAAATAAATATCATTAGAATTGCTGCCAGCAGGATTCGAACCCGAGTCATGTCTCGTTTATATTTGGTCGCAACCTTGTTATTATCGTTGCAAGTACTATAATGGTTATGGTATATATTTAGTTCACATTCCCATGAGCCCCTGGGCTGTACTGATAAAGGTCGGTAGAGCTCTCGTATTAGGGCTTGTAACCGTGGTGCCAACAATAGGAGTGGCCTGGTTATTACCAGTAACCATCCCTTTATACCTTGAATGCTAATTACTATCTTATTTAGAACATACTAGTGGCCCGGAACACCGGCCCTGTTTGGAGCCTACTGCACGGTATCTTCGCTGTGTGGCTGTGTCTACAGGTGAGGGAGTTTGTGTCGGTCTTTACTTAGAAAAAAAACAAATTCATATTCCAATTTTAATACTGATAATGCGTACACGCTAGCTCATTATAGACCCCACACGAATCGCTTGAGTGCAGGCGGCTTCACAGTGGAGAGCGAAGAATCTCCACTGCTTGACTGCCGAGGGTGTGTGGGAAAAATCAACCTCTATGTGTTTTCCGAGGCCATAGGTATCATCTCCTTCCGAACAAGCACGTCGTATCGGATTGATATGTCTCCTTCTCCTGCTCTCAGCTGGCCGTCAACTTCTACCACGCTGTGAGAGCTGATCCGGGCTTTATAAAAGGAGACCGCAAACCCGACATGGAGGCCACAGGACAGTAGCACTCGATCATGCACACAATAACGAAATCATCCAAAAGATACGAATTACGAGTTCGGAAATCACCGCGATCTCACGACACAGAGGAAGCTAACTTTCTATACGCCCCGCGATACTGTGAATGGTGCAAAAAGTAATATCCCAAAGTCAATTCAGCGACACGCATTTTCGGCACAGTTACAAACCGCCTCGAGCGCACCATTGCTCGAAGTGCAATCGCTGTGTGGACAAAATGGACCACCACTGTGAAGTCACCGGTAAGCATCCGATGTGCGGTGCAATCTCCAGCCTTGTTAAGGTAACTGTGTCGGCGCTCGCAATCAAGGATCGTTCCTGCTGGTTTTCGTCTTCGGCTCCGCTGCATGCATCTACGCGCAGTAATCATCACCTTCGGTTTAAGTCCTATCAACCGTGATCAGATTCATGATATGGTCGACTGTTCTGCTGCGCGAGAATTTCAGTCAGCTGCTTTTTGCTGTTCGCCTTAATACTTGGCAGTACATAACTTACGGTCACATATCTATACCAATAGGGATATATGTACATTTGAGGGCCATCATGCCGGTAAGTTGATGTCGAATTTCAGACATTAAGGCCGTTGCTTGGAGTTCTAATAAAACTAGGCTTGTGGAGTAAGTGTTTGATTATATGCATGTGGTCGGCTACAGGGAAAGTAAAAGCGAGTTTTTGATTAATTTCACCCGATATTGTAGAGCTGAAGAAGGCAAACGGCTACCTCTAGATTCCACCCGAATGCCTCAATCATTTAGTGCCACTTTACCGCAACCATGCACAGTTTAACCGAACTCTGTACAGGTTGGCGTCTTAGCCTGAGAGTCAGCGCCTTTGGCAAAATATGGAGCAATCGGTTTTCACCAAATTCTCCGACTTTTTTCCTTCACGAATAACGTTGGTTATTTTCTCAGTCCTGTGCTGGTGCCGCAACGTTGATGTTGTTTGCAACGTTTGGCTCTCTTATTGGTTTGGTATTCATGTTTTGGGGTCAGCTAGGGCAGATGATGAGGAACGTTACCTATTTGGAGAAGCGTCCCTATAAAGCAGAGTAAGCTACGAGTAAATGTATGTGTGTCGATGTGGAAAGGGTTGCGATAGGGTCCTCTAGATCAAAAAGAGTGTGTTAATGCGGGTGTTGAGGAGATTATAGGACCCAGAGGGGTTCAATACGCGATATATAGAATAGGGAACTGCGATACTTCGAGATGGTCCAAGACCGTTCACCGCCTCAACAGTTAGCTCCTTGCTCGGCTTTGCCGTTTGCATACTCAGACGTTGCAGTTGTTATTTTTTGTTATTGTCCCCGATGGAATCTCTCTTCTTTCATGTAGAGTCGGATACTTGGAATATATCGGTACCGTCGTTTCTTTCAGATTTCTAGAGATTGCTCCGAAGACTTGGTGCCCAATAGGTCCCCGATTCTACGACTCCGGTTCAGTATTAACCAACATTGAGGAGATTTTCGGACCGAACTCATGGGTATGCTTCATGCAACTCCCCCCCCCAAATGGACCGGATGCTCAACTTTACTCTGACAGTTACGGTTGGTCCTACCCCTCCTGCCTTCCAAGCTAGATGGTCCGGATTCTCGTACTTGTCCGTATGTCATCGCAGCTGGGGATACGGCGTTAGATTTGGTGAGTGTGGCAGCTCGTGGAACATTTATGATCTTCAATGTCAGGTTAAGAAGCGCAAGGCGGATGTTGAAGCTTCTGTTATTACACCGCAACCGATCACTAGTTTGAGCGCAGTTGGCATCAACACTGGCCATAGCATTTGAATTGTCTTTGTTTTTGTTGTACTTGCGTTCTGAGATAACTCACAACAAGAAACTTTCAAGCTTTAGAAACGATCGCTAGAAGACAAATGATAACATTTTGAATCCGCCACAGAACACTCGAATCTTTCTTCAATCTGAATAATGTAATCACGAGTATTGAAATCAGAATAATGCTTCATAACGATGTTGAGTGGTAGCCCATGAATGGGTAGCTCAGAGTTGAAGTTTGAACAGCCAGTGGCCACGGTCACCACAGCCATCGGGCTCGTCAGAGTGCGGGATACCCTTCTCTCTTTGCTCGACAATCTCCCTCAATAAAATATGGCTCATCTGTAAGGGGAGTTACAAGACTTTCAAGAGTTGCATTTCCTTAACGAACGAACGTGCAAGAACGAGTGCCTGCGATGTTGTCGCGTTATCAACTTGATAACATTTCTCCGTACGACTCACTTAATTCGGAAATGATAGTTATTGTTCCACGCCTTGGCAAGGCTGTTGCTTTCCTTCATCGGTGGAGGCCATGATCAGGGTACCTCTTGTTTCACTTGAAAGTTCAAGTTGGAACAGTTGTTCGGAAATGGAACGCTATGGAGGTATTGGAAAATCGGATCACAGAATTATAGATAAAGATACAGATAGACAGATTGATACGTCCCTCACGGACGAGTCGGGTTGATGGGTTTTGGGTAGGAACTGTGATCGGTCTACAAAAACAGAATCAGACTTGGGTAGGAGTTGTACGCATCTGCCTGATTGCCACTCTGGACTGAACTCTGAGCCATTAAGGTCTCAAAAAGGGAAAGGACTTATCAATACTTCTGATTCAATAGGTTATAGGATTCAACAAACCGAAGCACCTTAACCTATTAACAAGGGCCTGCCTACGACCGTAACACTTGTGTTGATGAACGACTGCCATAGCTCGGCCCGAGCGAAGCACTCGTGCGCTTGAGCACGCAGACATATGAAGAGACAAAGATTGATAATACATCTGAGTGGAATAGTTCAAAGACTTGGAAGCTGGTCGAGTCCTTAGTCTATGGTCAGATCATATCAGCTAAGGCATCTACCTGCCCAAGTGGAGGTTGACTAAATAGATAACTTTGCACCACTCGGAGATCCGGCGAGTACCGACCCGTTGAAGTGACGGAGGGAAGTACTTTGAGTAACAGTTTCAGCAATTCCCACTCGTCTATTATCTATTTGAAACTCGAAGTAATACCCGATTAAAGCCGAAGCGGGAAGGATCCAGTAAGGTATATCCCGTTTTAAGATCATAATCGAGCATTTCTCGCCTTTGCTATCTGGACGCACATAATTAACATTACTCATAATGATGGGAACCTCCCCTTTAGGGCCCAAGTTAAGCATCAACTTTGGCATTGAGTTATAGTAGCTACACGGAATTAACCATAGCTTAGCTGCCGGATTCCACCTAAGCGGCTGTCCAACCGCTTCAGAGATATCTTCCATAATTGCGTCAAAGTGAATTGGTGGTACAACCAGTGCGTTGCTCCCACTATCGAGCAATATGTTCCAGTAAATACCTATAGGTGGATGACCATCACCAACTTGCATACTACTCAGTGGTACCATATAATATGTTGCATCTGTAAAAGTCAGGTATAGTAATGGGTGCTTGTAGCGGTTTGGGTCACCACCACCCAATAGGACCTTGCCAAAATATAAGTCCCTGTTAGGAGCTTTTTCATCAAGCTAAATAGCGAATGTTTTGCTGTTTACCATTTTGGGCTTCTTATCAATCAATTGGTAGAGCAGCGGGGGGAAACCGCCTTCGGGTTGTCGTCTCAAACCGAGTAGATTGAAAACCGGGTATACACTAGGTGGGGGATCTTGGCCAAATGTAAGCTGGAACTTCATTTTGCCCACGTCCACAGACCCTATCTTCAAGTCATCTTCATGCTCGAAGATATTTATGCTTGTACCATCTAAAAAAGTTTCAACACGAGTTACGGCATGCCGAGGATCACATGGAGTCTTGCATACATAACAACCAGCGTGTAAGAGACCACATGAATGGGGGCCCATGACAGACTCAAACCATTCCCTCCAGATTAAGTGGAATATCGGGGCGCCAGTGTCCACCACAGCCCACAACCCTAGATCCTTGATATGACAATATAAGCCAGGCCGACCTTCATAACCAGGTATATTTCCATGTACGGCGTCGAGTTCTAGCAAGTGTCCATCACCAACGGGTAGGCTAACTGAACCCAAAATTCCAAACATGAATGAAGCAACCCGCATGAAGTGAAGTACACAGCGATGACTACACCCGGGTCCTTGAGACCGACTTTGGCACCCAGACATATTCTGGTAGAGGCAGGCTTGGGAAAAACCAAGTATCAATGAAGTCACACTGACTTAGCGCAGGAATGCTCCAGGGAGCGCGTGACGCGCCACGCAGTAGCTGCATACCTGAAGACATTATGTCTTAGACATAGATGAATGAAGGTATTCATGAACTCGTATACTCCTGTAGCTGAGATATTAGCTGTGCTGTCAAGCATTACTGGAGGAGGTCCGGGGGCATATTTCACTAGACGTCACAAGGTGCAAAAACCTTAAGGCGCCTTACAATTTTTCGGCAAGGCTCCTTCACAACCTTACTATTTTGACTATAAGGTGCACCTCGCTCACCTCACCTTAAAACGCCTTACGCTATGAGGCGCGAGTGGCGCGGTATTAGTTGATGAACTCCTAAGGATAACACAACAAAGGAACCAGAATACTGTAGTGCTGCACGATAAGTTCTTCATATCCCTCCTTGCCTTTTGAAGCTTGTCTCCTTGAGCGCAGCCCCCGATACTTGCCGCATCGACTGAAGCCACAAGCGAAGTGGGGATGGTGGAAGCCGAACGACTGCTCGCAGCAATAACTGTCAGTTATTGATCAAATATGAGTCAGTTCGTAGCATATCACGCCTCACTTAGAAGCGCGGCTCGACATGGCCACAGAACGAAATAGATTATGGGCTATGTCACTCTATGTGCACTTAGTGCACCGCACTAGCTTGAGATTAGCTGTGCTAGCCTAGCACTGCTAGGATTTCAGTTTAACTTAGTCAGTGTAGGTAGCTGAGAATGGTTATCTTTTCACTGCCCTTCGTAAATAGTTGCACAGTTTGCCATTAGCTATGTGATCTACACGGTTGCACGCATACGTTAGCCTAACTTCGTGTTATTCATTGCGCGCCGCTCGCTCCCTTGTACATGCGCGCACAGCTAAATCCTCCTGCGAATGTAAGCTGAATAAGTAGAAGCCTTTGTAGACTCCCTTCTCGCCTTGTGTTCGACCATATGAACGAGGAACAAGCAACACGTCGTTAGGGTTTTCGGCGCCCGTGGTTAGCCATGGGGTGTAAGTTATTCCTGGGACTGTTCTTACTGATATCATACAGTAAGCCGGACGTTCGGATCCAATGACCCCCTATCCTTCAACAGTCGTCATGACACTCATCCTTTCTTTATATCTAGCGTCAGGCATCGTTGTAGATGAACTTAAGTCTGTCAAGTTCATGTTCGATGAACTCAGGCATCGCAAAGGTGTCGCCGTTTGCGGGCACCACCCTCGTGACTACTTTTGGTCAGGGCATTCGTATACGAGTGATGAAGAAGCTGAACACTTCGGCCGCTTCGCAGAGGAGTTGGGAACGCCAGCCAAGGCTATTTCAGGAGATGATATATCCGATCTTTTCGATGAGACTAAGCCTGCAATCCTGCAGGGCCTCGTTGATGAGATCAACTCTAAACAAAGCAGATGGACAGCTTCTGTCAAGCAGGGCAGATTTGAAGGTAGTCTCACTCAACTCTGACCATGATAGTCTCACCATTGTGTTGCAGGGCTCACCATTCGCGACGCCAAGAGGCTGTGCGGTACCTTCATAGACAGGTCAGGATCACTTGCCCAGAAAGACTACTTAGGAGACGATCTACAGACCTTGCCCGATAGCTTCGATGCTCGCGTTGGGTTCAATGAATGCAAAGATATTATTGGACATGTCAGGTAGGCGAATATCGATCACTTGCGCAGCTGTGCCTCAATTTGCAGGGACCAATCGGACTGCGGTAGCTGCTGGGCACTTGCTGTCACCGAAGCCTTCAACTACAGAGTGTGCATGGAATCGAAGGGCCAGAAGAAGGCTTTGATGTCCGCCGGGGATATGCTGGCATGCTGCAACGGAGCCCACGACTGTCCGTAGTTACTAGTCTTAACTGTTGACCTTTATCACTTCTTCGTAGACATTGGCCAGGAAAAGAGGGGAATAAATTCATCACAATGGCTTCGCCATTTTGATAAAGAACCAATTGGTGTGTTCTCCGGTTTTACCGGCTTTAACGAGTTAACTAATATAAAATTTTCTTCCCGTTGGCCGATTAGAATCTGCGGTTTGACACCTCGATAGCAAGATAGTGAGCGGTTCTCAATACTCCCGAATAAACGCTGAAAGTGTTTTGTCTCGGCGTTACAGGTGGCTACGAACGCAACTACCGGTAGATAACAACTTCATCTCATCTACTTCAGCAACGTGCAGTAGGATGAGCGTGTGATTACAATAGGAGCTTATTGGTCTTTTCCTCTTTAAACTTGCGACTTGCCATTTGCCTGACATACCACAGTAATAGACAAACTCTCTCTCCAAGCGTAGCACATTCAAGATTCTAAGAGGTAAACCTTTTGAAAGTTTTAATATATAGAGCGCTGATAGATAATCAGAAGCGTAAGATAATTGGCTAGACACCAAGTAAAATACCGGAACAGAGGTTGATTGAACTCTAGCTCGCGACGTTGCAGATCGGCGTCCATCCTGTCTTCCTCGGTAGTCAAATTAACAAAGCGTATTTGCTTTTCCTGAATCGAGCAGGGCATGTCGAGTGCGCTGCTGACAACGCCTTTACGAGCTCTTTGTCCATATTTGCCCTCATACGTTTCCTGTCTTCCTCTTCCTCAGCTTCCTTTCGCAACGCCTCCAATGCCATCTCTCTCGACACCTTACCCTACATAGAGCCCACTAGTCGCTATCAATGATGACATATCATCTCGAGGAAATAATTGAGATACATCAATTACATGTTCCCAGAGGAAGTGCACTTCGGGTCTAGGATCATATTTTCACACATAAAATTCTGTTATATTTCCGCGTTGGGAACACTGACCGTAAGGCTGGATCCTTTCCTGACCACGTCGACGGAAGCTAATGAGTAAAATTTGCTCAGCAAATGTAAGGACGCTGAGAAACGAGCACACATGGCCATCAGTCAGAGCGTAATATTATATAATTGAAGCAACCGCAATGAGTGCCTATAATAGGCACTCATTGCGGTTGCTTCAATGACATCAAATAGGCAGCCTATTTGTGATAGCGAATGAATCGATATGACCAAACTACAAGCTAGTATCATAGCTACACGAATTCTACTTCGAGACTCGGTTGCTGGATTGACTTAGCCGATGTATCAGCTCTCAGCAAACCGTCCACTCTAATGAACGGTTATTTATCACAATGTTAGCGAAGCTTCGCTAGCCGGCTCACTTGGAGTTTATTGCTATTGGCTTCGAGCTTCCTCAGCTCCGCCTTCTCTTGAACCTAAAAGGCAACTCCAAGCTTCGCACTCGGAAGATTTTACCTGTTGTGCAAGCGTGTCTAGCATATCCTTTTTCGCCTTTTCTTGCCTTGAGCGCTTATCGGCATCGGCCTAACACATACAGGAATCTACTATTCGAAAACGGACAGCCCTTTCCAGGATCGACGCTCTGTATCTTCGACGATCATCCGAAAAAATAAGCGTAGCACTTCTCGCCTTGAATGGAGGAGAGCTCACATAGCCATTTTCGCCATAAACTTTAAACATAAACGGGACGCAGCCACATATTGGCCGCCCTTACTTTTCTGGAGGCAATTTCTGCTGCACGCAAATGAGCCTCAAGTCGGCGGTCCTCTTCCTCTTCCCGTTTCTGAGCAATTGCACTGACAACTGGTACTAAATGTATAAGTATCGCTCAAAACACCCAATGAATGCGTGCAGGTCCTAGGAAAGAAAATGTTGGGGAAATTTCACACAATTCCGGACCGGAATTGTGTGAAATTTCCCTCAAACCCCGACCGACCGGACCGGACCATCGACCGGAATTTCCGGCCGATTTTCCCCTCAATCGGCATCGAGAGAATATTTTCTGTAGCGATTCGACTAGGAGATTGTGGATGCACAGGAGGTTAGATAGTCCATAGCGGTGAAGTGATCCATTTTCCACAACACATAGACTTGAGGTCTCGGTTTTCCGAACGAATCCTATCTGACAAAGCCGATGGGAAGCTTCGAAGCAAAATGCCTAGGTTGCAGTCGCCGACTGCCAGTCGGTTTCGTGTCGCATCCAACATAAAATGAAGAGTACAAATATCTTATGTCAACGCACAGCCTACTTTGTTCTCGTCACCGACAGCTTTCCCGATCGTGTTGGAGATTTGCTTTATCCTATCTTTCAGTTTGTTCAAAGCGTCAATCTTGGCCTTCTCATTTGCCTCTGCCGCAGCCAACTGTCCAACAGGCCAAGTGTGGAGGTCGGAAACCAAAGGCGACCGCTTGCCTGCTGTTTTATAAGGATCTCTGCTTGTTCAGCTTCCTCCTTCTTCGCCTTCTGTTTTGCGTCAATTGCATCTGAAATAGTAGAATTCCCATTCTCTCCACGTTATAAGACCGACCTTTAATATCCTGGTTGATGTCCATAATACGTCTCCTGTTAGCAGCAGCTCGTCTCTTCTCCTCGACTGCAGCCTCACGTGCCTCTCGTTGCATCTGATTTATAACAGGGAGTCATAGAATAACTATGGGTTGCTTTGGTGGGGCCCGCAACCGTGGGAGCAGGTACCATGTTTACTTTTCCACGACTCGCGAAGCACGAGAAGCGTATTTTCTATAATGAAACCAGTTATTCCTTCGCAATTCGAACCATAAAGGGGCATATTTTCATAGAGGTGGGAGGTTCTTCCGCCACTGTTTGAAGCAGTCTGCTTGCTTAATGTGCTCGCCTACCAAGTTGACCGAGCACCACATCGGCTCGTACAGCAGCTATTTCACTGTGTAATAGACATATAAGAAGCTCTCTAAGGAATTCAATGATAGTAATACCAATATTTCTCGAATAGTCAATATATTTCGCAGATGTAAACCGCTTGAAAGACACGGTTTCAAAAGTGAGTTGCTAAATCCCCCTTTCCTTACCCTTTCTAATCCTTCTTTTCGTTCCGCCTCTTTCTCAGCCATCTCACGCCGTTGCCTCCTCTGTATCGATCGCTCAGCCTAATAGCGAGATCACCCCCAACTACATGACGGTGCGAATCCATGAAATGCAGAATTATTTTCGAGCTTTATGAGGGTGGCGATGTGGCTTTCTTACCTTGCGACGAAAAAAGCACTTGTGGGCCGCAAGTTGTGCCGGATGAGTGCTCTAGCCATTTCAAGTCACTCAAATGAGTTTCCAGATTCTGTAAACAGATTTCTGAAATCCAGAATCGTGGACGATGCATTATCTCTCTTGTTTGGGAGTAAGGCACAAACATATTGTTGGCACCTTATGAAATGCATGTCATCTGCAGCATATGCTATCATCGTAATGGTACGGCATATCCGTGATGACGAACATTCTATGCCGAGGAATAGATGATAACATAACGGTACCGCACGCCTTCATGATGCAATGTGTGACGAGCGTTCCCATTTCACCCTTCGGTGTTCTAGCAGGATACTCACATTGGGTACAGAATGTCTCCACAGCATCGGAGGTGGCATGCAATCTATTCACCATATATTTAATAATACATTTGCACCCGCACCATATACACATTGCCGTATAGTTAAAAAGGCGCTACGTATCCCCTTGGCACACCTCTTGAGCAGCCTGTATCATCTCGAGCCTCTTCTGCTTCATCAGTGCCGCTCGTTTCTCATCATCGCGTCTCGATTGCTCTCGAGCTTCCAACTGGACCCAACCCCAACTTTCTCACGCGCCAGGAAATATACTACTTACCATAGCTAGTCTTTCACCTTCTCGTGCCGCGGTCTCCTTCGCCGTGATGCCGTGCTTCACCGACATCTGCGCATCAAGCGCATTCTTGTAGTCCTGACAGCCCAGACAATTAGAACTCCGCGCTCTGCATCGTGTAACACAGGCACGATACCCACTTCCTTCTTTTTCTTTTCCATCCTGATTCGTTCCCTTTCTTCTATGCTATGCATATGGGAATCGTATTGAACTATGAGCTCGTATTGGTCCACAGGTATAATACCGAGACCAGCTTTGGCCGCCTGGAAGATATTATTTGATATAACGGACAACGAACGCCATTTCCTGCATGTAACCATTTCATAATTTTTGGCGAGCTGAATCTATACTTTCTGTGAGTCTAAGTAAGTCCGTATTTAACACCTAGTTCACGATGCAGAACCATAGCGCTCCGCATAGCTACGACATTTCTAAATTTAGCCGAGGGGCGTGGAGGTGCCAGGAGATGATGTTGTTGGCGGGCGAAGTTTTAGGGCATAAGAACGTGATTGTTGCATGGTACTAGTTAATTTCAATTGTTAATTGCAAGTTATTAACCATCATTTTAATGAACGCTCATGAATCAATTCATGCAAGTTCATCTTTCCATGTATTTAAGAGCTAATGCGTTTGCTTTTGTTTTGCCTGGTTCTGAATACTGACTCAAATGTTTCAACTGTGCGTTTTTGTATCGGAATTCTGAAGGCCCGCCTGCCCCTCAAGCAACTCTAGTAGCAGTACTAGTGCCCTACTACTACGAAAGTATACTATATTGGGCCCACTGTTGAACGGGGAGTAACGAGCCAATTCCAGCCTACTTGAGCACGTTGGAGATGGAATGGCCTCTGTTTAGGTAGATCGACCACTGGCTTCAATCTAGGGTCGTTCCGTGAGCTCACATCCGATCTCATCGATGCTTTTCCTGTATCAAAGAGAGGCGTAGGTGGAGCAGGACATTGCAGGACTACTCTCAGGGACAGTCTCCTCGAGACGTGACTCAGCTTTTGACTTTGCTCGTCGAGCTTCTCGTACCGCATTCGCAACCAGACCTTCAATCTGATTAGAAGCGATGCGCTGAATCTACACGCCGAACCATGTCGCGATTTGTTCCAGTTGTTGTATGTATCGGCCAAGATATGGCAGCTGATAACAGCTTCCAAGGAATAATAGATTTCTCAGCAAAGTCCCCCACTTCAACTTTACAGTGCACCTTGGCTTGCAATTCACTCCGATTAAATATTAGATATTATTTGCCTTTGAGTCGCAAATGATAACCCCCTCAGAATCCCCCCATTCTCTCTGGTCACCTATATACGTACCGTAAGTAACGTACTTGGAGACATTTCAAAATTAATCCCTCCTTCGGCGTAAAACAAATGTGAATTGTAACCCACTCGAGTCTGGCGAATCGAACCAGCTGCTCAACTGACCTTTTGGTATTCTTGCAAATCGACTGGTTTACGATGGCAGCTTCTCAGCACAGAATCTGATGCAGAAGTCCAAACTCACCGGTAAAAATCTTGTTAATCTTGCTGGTCCTTGCCATTTCTCCAAGCTTACCTATGATATCTCGTTTCGATTCGCCAAACTTCGACAAGAGCTGGTTTCGCGTTAAATCCAATGTCGATTTCCCCATGTCTTTTTGGATATATTCCAAAGCTGATATTAATTAACCAACTCAACAAAACGTGCTCGTGTGCGAGTCATGCGCGACGACCGAATAACAAAAGGAGAACTAAAACCTGAAAAAAGGGACTATTGAATACTGTTTCATGTTGATGTTCTGGTTGCTTCGACAACTTAGTGTATTTTGTATATAATCTATGCCGGCAGCTGCCCATACTATGCCAATACACAATGGGAAAGAACTTACAGAGATTTTTGTAAATCATAGTGATTGCATGCTTGCAATTGTACAATTGCATACCATAGTGTGATGACAACTTACAATAAGAGCAATGACAAGCACGCAGCAACAGCCGCAGCCTAGCATACACAGCTGAGTACGCCTCTGGTTCTTTCTGGTATCGACTAAAGACCGGTATGTCTTATCTAAAACAATGAGAAATTATTACTTAGTATCTGGGGACCACTTTCGCTGACCATAAGGCGCATAATTCGGGACCACCGCGTCTATACATCTCTCAGGTCGTAACGTTTTACTCATTAAAGCTGTTCATGTATAATGCGACGTTAAGTGGATTGTAATTGATTAGTTCCTATTCAATATTTCCTCATCCCCGAGTCAATGGGAGGAAACCTCGAGTAGTAAACACACTGTAGAAGACGGAACAACGGCACATGAGGACCTGTTCACTCGCTATTCGTGAGACATAACACCCTAGCTTATCAAGCATGGATTTAGCGATAAAGTTGGACAGATAGTGCTAGCTATTATTCACAATGGACACGAATTCGCTGCGAATAGGTACACGTGAGTAAACTTATTAAACTTTAAGACTTATTACACCATAGAGGCAGCCTGCCTCAGTCAGAGCCTCCTTACCTGCATTGTATTTGCTATTCACAACATCAAACTCGATACTATCAAGAAGCCCTCCCTGATGGTTTATAAGCAGCTAAAGAGTAGCCAATAGCAGCTAGAGGTGTCAGAATGAATCCTACGGCTAGCGTGGACATCATTTCTTGCGTTTCCACAACTGACTTCTCCAGAAGAACGACCGCCGATCGCCTGCAAGAGAAATGACCTTACGCATCTGCGTGCTGCTGTACACATTCACACAGCCACATTGTAAGAATCGTCTGACGGGATTTCGCTTAGCCCTCAGTGCCGAGAATAACGAACGTCATATACAGTCAAGAAGTGGAATCTTACTGATCTTGTAATTCTTGCAGTTTCATAACGCGACCGGTGGAACTTCTTTTTTTGAGCACTTGCCTCAAGTCAATGCCTTTATCAAGAGCCTCTTCAAGCTAAAAGAGTACAGTAGAAACTAAAATACTGAGGAGTGCACACACACCAGTAGCGGCAGTATATTTGCAGAATCTGCAATGCAGATCGGTCCAGTGCTTGCAAGCTCACCTCTTCATCATTTGCATTTGGTAACGCAATTGCCAACTGGCTCTTCAAGTGCATTCTCAAATCTCGTCGAAACTCTTCTACTTCGCCATATAGCAGTCCTATCTGTAACACAAGCAACATGAAGCAAAGAGTCGGCCGCTTCCATTTAGAAATATGAGATTATCGCACTGGGGCAAGGCAGTGAGACAAATAGATGCACCAGCGTCACCAGATTATCTAATTCAGATACAGTGCCTCTCTAATGCTGAACATTAGAGGGACACTGTATTTGACACCTGACACTGGCTGGAGCAGATTGAACAATCTGAACTTGAACAGATCAAGTCGAACAACTTTTTCCAACTAAGCGTTAAGGTAGGAACGTCATAAAAATACAAACGGCTATAAGCTATAACTGTTAGTATTTTCATGACTTATCTTAATAACTTATAACAGCTTAGATAGCTGTTAACTGTAACTAGTTTTCCAACTTTTCAACTTCTTAGCAGCCTAAACCTGCCGTCCCTAAGTGAAGGCAGTTTTAGTGAGCCGTTTAGAAGTTTTAGTGAAGGCAGCGGAGCCTGCTGCCATCACAGCAGCGGTGCGCAGAACGAAGAATTTGGCAAAGTAATCTTGGCTGAATCTTGGGGCACTCACCAATTTCTTCATCTCATGCAAGAGCATGAGGCAGCCGCTTCGTCGAGCTCGCAGATCCGTGCTACTCTGGGTTCCGTATTTCTGCCCGAATTCCTCCGTG
Organism: Perkinsus chesapeaki; assembly: GCA_013115145.1. NCBI lineage: Eukaryota > Perkinsozoa > Perkinsida > Perkinsidae > Perkinsus > Perkinsus chesapeaki. Next base: position 6,906 of record JAAPAO010000386.1, on the reverse strand, counting down.
GCATCTGATTCTTCTTCTATCTGATAAAACATTCGCATGAAGAGTCCGACACATGCTCGCACAGCATCGGCGCTCTAAGCCCAGCGTAGCTTCCTGATTCAGAAAGCGATAGATTCTTAGGAAAGTTATGGAGTATTCTATTATGAATTCAGAAATCCTGAATCGATCACGCAGTAATCTACCTGCACTTTAATCCTTTGTAACTGGTTAGTTATGTATACTCTAGCATCTTCGAATCCATCTACAATACCTGGCAACATAACTTAGCAGTAAATCTCACGAGAAGGTGTATGCCTATTGCAAACTTGTGCGAACGAACCCAGCAAGCTGCAGTAAAATTCATCCCTTGCTGGCATTCGATGCAATGCGCTTACCCACCCACGAAATTCGTAGTAATTTACGAACAATAGACCATTACCCTGGACGCCTATGATGTGCTTAGTAGTAGCCAACGAGAACCGTTCGCTTCCACTTATCAACCATTTCTCATTCTGCGCGAAAGTGGTTATTTCACAAGTGACGTGTCTTGGAACCGTTTGTAGGCAGCATCGTAGCACTTCGACTGTCAAGTCGATCAGCTGATTTACATGCCGCGAGGGTTTCCAGAGATACTAATAGTATCATACTATCTATTCAATAGACACTGAGTCGCACACTCCTTCTAAAGCCTAATTTACATGGCACTCTCATAAATGAGAAAATTATTATCATTTTTACTCCCTCACCCACCTTGAACACCAGCCCGTGATGTCTCGCTTGCAAGCGCCTCTCTACATCGTTCAAGTGCCCCGATTTCTTTACGGATCCCTTCGAGGCTCGACAAAATCTCGCCTGAAGTAACTCAGAATAAACGGCGAATTTCTGAGAACCGAAAATCCCTGCGAATATAAACTCCGCAGTAATGAAGTCACTTTAATAAAGTGACTTCATGTATCCCTTTTTCGTATGTATTCCTATCTTCAAGGCAGAGCTTCAGCCTGCGCAAAGAACATTGAGCGAGCATGAAATAGCTCATAATCTCATTTGTCATATGTAAACCTTCGAAAAGAGGTGACTATTTCAAATCGAAATAGCATTGGGATGGGAAAAAACCGCACAGTACTCCACAGTGTGGACGACAATAGATGGTTATCGTAAGGCGTAATTGCAAAGTTACCTTTTCGCCTTAGAAAGTTTTCCATCTCCGCCGTAGCCCAACGTGATGATCGAGGCCTCCGAGTATCTGAAGATAAAGTATATCCCTAGAATCTAGGATGTATCTAGGGCCTAGATACATCCTCATACTCACCAAAGCTGCCATAACCGGGATTTGAACCTGTGCTTATTCGGAGTGACTCATTGCGTAGACGGTCAATATGGTCTTTCATTATTGCATTATATAAGGGGCCTTAGTGAAGCCCAGTAGGCTGCACATCAACAAGCATTGCGTGTCTAGGATACACCGGTCTGTGCAAATATTAATTGTCAAAAAATTATGTAAACGCTGTAATATGCTCCCAGGCAATAGCTAGGAGGTATTCGAGTGGGGGCCGAATGCGGTACATTGCTTTTGCCAATGTAGTACTGTTCTCCAACACAGCGCATGGTAGAGAGAGATATGGAATCCAGACCATATCTCTTTCTCACGCACGTCATATCGCGCATCGCTTCCTGTCGCGTGACAATACATTCTCGTCATGGAATCGAGTTCGACGTGATCCAAGCTATCAAACTTCGTATCATCTCCCCTTAACTTAAGCTTCTCAACTCCTTTTGCTCTACTCGATCGAGCAGCACGATTCGGACTAACATAGTCTGATCGACTCGACGAATGTAAAGCTATTAACCAACTCGATGGTTACTATTTTGCAGTAGAAACGTATGTCTGGTATAGACGGAGAGAACAATTACGTTAAAGCCCTCAAGGGACCCTTAATAAGGGTCTTCAATCCAACTTGCAGCACTGCGAAGTGAGGAGGTATCTGAGCAATAAGAGAGTATTATACTGTATAATCTATACAGCATTAGAGATGGTAGACATAGAAAACTGCACAGATATGCTCAATATGTAATACGACATCTTAGCTACTGATATGAATAAAATTCGCGAGTATCACTCGCGAGTCGCGACATTTCTGTAGGAGTTGCTCCTAGATACCGTTGTGACTTCAACGAATACAAAATACTAGACTCAATGTACAATTTAAAAAACGTTCATTGAGCTCGATACTCCGCTACTGCAGGGGCCCGATTGTATCTCAGTAGATCGCCCCAGTTCAATGGGTTGCCCCTGTAATGGCACTACAGCGCTCGTCAGGGCTAGAACCTCCCGTTAATTGCGCTTGCTCTAACTAATCTGCAATGAGCCCTCATTGAGACTCATTGACGGGGGCCAAAGGAGTGTTTCCGAGGCGCTCGAAACTTGCCCATTTCCAGATATCATATTTCGCTCGCCCCTGTCCGCGACCGCAGCCGTCGAGGTTGGGAAATGAATAACGTTTTAGTGCATTAACTAGACGTTATTGTGAGCCGGCGGATTTAGATTTCCTGAATGTGACTGAGGATGGCACTGGATGTTATTCGTACAGTTTTCAGTTCATTAGACTAAATCTAAATGTACTCTATCGCGATTTGGCTAACTATGGTGTACGTGGTTGGCGGCTCATTCTTCGACGGGATCGAGGTGGAGCCGCCCTTCGGCTACGGGTTGGACAACGACACCACTGCCGGTTTCGTAATGACTACCATAGTGCCTGAGCTAGCGACGACTACTAAGTCTATTGCCGAACGGCTCGCGGAATTGGTATCACCAGCAACCACTCCCTCCCCAATGGAGCAAGCTTGGAAGGACCTTCAAGATCGTCTGGACTTGTCGGAGAGTGAGACTCCTTCCTTTGAGGAAGAGCTGATGTCAATCACGATTCTCTCTGAAGAGGATCTATCAGCTTCAACGACAAGTACGACTACTCCTTCGAGCGGGTACTTGAGGGTGAGCTACGCTAAAGCTACCGGAGCTGTCGGGAGGAGCTGGCTGGTGTGGTTGGTAATAGCAGTTGTACACCTTGGCAACGGTGGTCGTCGTTGAGGTCGATGAGGGTGCTCGGCAAGTCCACGAGGCTGCCGAAGAGTAATTAAGATTGGATTATTGTCACATTTTGCACCATGAGTTTTCGTCGACGGGATAAAACGATTTATATGAGTTATGTTCTTGAGTTTATTTTAGTGCTCACGCAAGTTCATAGTATAAAATACATACAAGCCGTTTAGTTTTTATGGGGGATGAAGCCCGAGGCTAACCTTGGAGGTTTCACGTTGGGATGGACGTCCGGGACGTCACGCCCCCGTGAAACCCGAATCCCTGATGATGAGAAACTAACTAAAGACGATCTCTTAGGCCTGTCGATTAGAGGAATGACCAATAATCACTGATTATGTGCTCTTGAAGAGCAGCTCTTCAGTGCTACAGTAGCCCTGTTACTGCAACAGTGGTATCGGCATCGGTTAAAGTTTAGAACGAGTCGTTATAAGCTTCACAAGACATAAACTAGCGCTATAAGATATAAACCGCTGATAGCGACCGGTCAGGTTGATCCTCTCTTAGCCAGACCGTCTGAGTGGGCCGCAACAAGCAGCAACGCTGGCCGGTGGCCTGCATTGCAATTCCCCACTTCGACAGCAGCTGTCAGACAGCCGCACATGGAGCGTTGCGACGGGAAACGCCAGAGCGCTCGAAAACCGTTTTCCACGATTGACATTTCGTTCGCCCTGGCCCGCGACCACCCGACCGCGCGACCGCCGACCTCAAATAACAGGATGAGCAATGCTTTATCGTAATAATGACTCGGATAGTATGACCCTGAACTTGATCACTCATGCATTCGATGACGGACAATAAAACTGTTCTTGACTGCTCTTTTTCAGTTTATCTTATAAGCTTTATCATATTCAAGCAAAATGCATTGCTTCGTGCTCTGGTTAACTATGCTCCGCCTAGTTGTTGCAACATTGTTCGACGATCTGAACATGGACTGGTTATCTGACCACCTTCAAGACTACCCTTCAAGCAATGACACCACCCCCGGCCCTTACACTACTGCCATCCTTCCGGCGACGACGACCAAGTCTATAGCTGACAGGCTCAGCGAATTGGTTCTGTCTCCTACTACGGCTTCACCGATGGAACAGGCTTGGGAAGATCTCCAGCATAGCTTCGACTCGTCTGACACCATAGAACCATCTCCCGGTTCAGAAGGGACTCCGACTTTTATGGAGTTCCTGCAGTCCATGACTATTCCCTTAGAGGAGGAAGTGCTTTCGCCATCAACGACAAGCACGACTGGTCCTCCAAGCGGCAACCTGAGGGATGTGAGCAGGTCTAACCAGAGTGGAGTTATCGCCGGAAGCTGGATTGTTTGGGCAGGAGTCGTGGTGTATCATCTTGCTGGTGGCGTCCATTAAAGTCGAAGGATGTCCTCGGCAAGTCCACGTGGCTGCCGAGATTTAATTAGATTTTGATAGTTGTAACATTTGCATTTGATTTGCCGATAATGAAGTGACATTGAACCTATAGCAGCCTTGAGTTTATTTTAGTGTTTACCGAGTTAGGGATTTACAGTGTAAATCCCTCAGTCCCTCAATAGGCTGGGTGTAAATTTTACACCCGGCCTATTGAGGCATAATTATTAGCCTACTTCCCTGCTTTTACGATCCTGTATCGGACCAGGCAAGGCACGCGTCTATGTTTAATCCGAGTCTTTCCTTGCATTGAACGATTGCTGGACTCGCTCAGCACAGATTACTTAATCGTGGAATCTTCAGTGGACTCTCTCTAGTAAAGAATCTGTACCACGAGAAGCCCAGCCGAAATTCGACAGGCTAAAACGAATCTTGCCCTTAAACCGGTTGCCCGGGCCACCCGTCCCAGGAAGTGGGTATAGAATATACAGGTATCTTTAACCGCGCGTTACACTTTAAATAGCACAGTTCGTGTCCCCCGCGCCAATGTGCCGGCTGCGACCAGCGCTCGAAAAACCATTTTCCATGATTGGCACTTCGTTCGCCCTAGTCCGCGGTCGCGCGACCGGCGGTCGCCGACCGCCGAGCCTGGATGACAGGACAAACAAAAGCCGATTTATTGTAATTATGATTCGGATACTATCGCCCTGAGCTGGTGATCACTCACGCATTTAACAAGGGACAGTAAAACCGTTCTTGACTACTCTTTTTCAGTTTATCTGATAAGCTTTATTGTATTCAACGGAAATGCATTGCCTGTTCCAGCCAGACATTTTTACTCGAATCAACTGAGCTGGTTGGTTCCTGACACCGAAGTCTAGACGTCTTTGACGAAGTCTAGACGAAGTCTTTGCGCTGCGCTTCATTTTTAGATGGTTGAAGCACCCAAAAAGGCGATTTTTTGAAACTTCACCAACTCCGGGAGGTTCAAGCACCAATCGAAAGTGCATGGCATCCTGATTACAACGGTGTCTTGGATGATGTCAGATTCGATCAGGTTGCGGAGAAATGCGAGATTAAGGTTCGAAAATTTACGTTGGGCCGCCAGAAATTTTTTAAGATTCTAATCTCTCAGGGGATAGGGACCGTGCGCAGGTGAATCGTATACCAATGGAAAGAGCAACAAATTTCTGATCTAGTGCTACCATTTTCATCCTCAGACTCGACCTACATCACATTCAGATCGGCGCTGGACAATTTTTTTACCAGACTGTAATTAATTAGAGGCAGGTCAAGTGGCGCTTCGAACTTATATAACTAGCTCCAGTACTTTCTGGGTTTGCTTAGGGTATCCATATCAGATATTCTACTATAGGGCGCGCACGGAATGAACAAATTTTCATCTGATATTGTGGGAATTTTGCCTCACGAGTCGCATCGGTACAAGAATACAAGAATACGCAAGTGAGAAATTTTCTGCATAATTCATAATATATACTTCATATGATTTACCAAATCCACGCCGAGGCCTCCTTAACCCGCGAGAGCGAGACCCCCCATAATGCCTACGATTAACCTGGTAAAAGGGGTAAGGCGATGAGGAATAATTAATTCAAGACGAATACGCGAAAGCATTGAAATCTATGAGCTTATAATAGCCCCCCCTCACTTACATTCCTCGGCTTTCGTCAGCAACCTTCACTTTGCCATTCTCAAGTGTCTTGGGTCCAGAGTGAACTTGTCATATCATCCACAACTAAAAAATAATTTATAGACAAACCTCTCCACGACATCTGCACTCGGCGACGCTCTATTTATGCTCGGCAGACGGATGCGACAAGACTTGGCAAATTTCCGGCAGACTCTCGTCGGTTCTCGTTTCCTACTGCGGTTCAAAAATGGAGACTTCAGGCCGTCTCTGCAAAAGTCTGGTAGATATTTCGACGCTGAACCAATTCTCCTCCAGGATGCGTCAGAAATATTTCCGTAGGCCAACGACCTCACCTTGATCAACCCCAATGGCATTCTATCCTTCCGCGATGCGCGCCTCTTTCGAGATATTCTCAGTGGACTTTGGAAGATACAGGAAACGCGCAAACGAAGGTCTCACCTAAAAAGCAGCCGGGTAATGAAAATCTTCTTTATGAAAGTTTCGAGTTCAAACTACCGCTTGAACGTGATGGGAATCAGATTCCCGATCTAATGATTCGTAGCTCTACATCGGTGGGTTCAAAATTCGCGCACCTTCACCCAACGAACGGGAACAAAAAGTGTCGGAAATTCCTCATCGAAAAAGCTACACTGCTAACCATTCCTCGTCTTACATTAATAGAGGTGTCACTCGCCAAGAACTTCTTCGCCGCATTTAACTCACGCACCTCATATCGCGCATCGCTTCATGTCGGGTGACAATGTGCTTTCATCATGGTATGAAGTTCGATGTGATCCAAGCTATAAACATATTTCGTACCA
>JAAPAO010000385.1:0-34096 GCA_013115145.1 Perkinsus chesapeaki | reverse complement strand
CCACGATTGATGTGATTCTAAGGCAGTCAGGGCCCGGGGCTCGTGTTCAAGTTCTAATTGATTCGGGTGCCCGTGGATTTCTATATATGTCCCGCAGAATGTTTGCAGCATTGGTTTCAGAAGGCATACTCGAGAAGGAACTCAATGATGCTGCAGGTGTTTCTTTTTGGCAATGGTCACTCTGTGAATGCAGATGGACAGTGTGAGATTAAGCTATGTTCTTCTGAGGATGTTTTCATTAGCACGAGTGTATGCAAGATTATTGATGGTCTTACTCCTGATGTAATATTAGGAAGTGCTCTGCTTGCTCAGTGCTCGACTTTATTGAATGCTCTCGTTAAGTTTTACTACTCTGTACGCACTGGGGGGCATTCTAAAGTTACTATCCTGTCTGATGAGGATACTGTGAAAACGGTCTCGACAACATCGTCAATAGAATGCCATGCTGATGGTCGTTATGTTGCTCATTGTCAAGTTCTTGAGAATGCTTACATGCAACCTTTCTGTGAGGCTATTAGACGCCGTCCTAGATCTCGGCAGATTGCTATCTACCGTAGGTTACTGATTGCCTGTGGCGAAGGCAAGATGCGAGAAGTTGGTCCAGATCAGATCAATCATGTGAATGAGGTAGTTCTTGTTGACAAGAATCCCGACCAGCCTCTTGGAAACATTGAGCAGATGACCGATCTTGCTATAAGGAAGAGATTCCGTGTTACGGTTGATTGCCGAAGAATCAACTCTATGAAGCTTATGGTGGTGCCAGGTAGTGAAGATACTGAACGACGATATTGGTGGGCTGCTGATAGAGATATTTCAGAGTCAACGCCACCACCATTTACTACTCAAAGCCAGCAAAATGCTTTGAATATTCTACTGAATTGGCCGCCGTGTTACCGGAAGATCTACTTTAAGGTGGATTTGGAAGATGCATTTTCATCCGTACTAACGCCCGAAGGTATGCTCAGTTATTTTACTGTGAGAGCATATGACGGTGAAGGGGGTCTTCATTATTTCCAACCCCTCTTTTTGGTTCAAGGATGGCGCTATTCCTCAATTATATTCACTCGGTGTGTTGACCATTATCTACGAGAAGTAAGACTTGAGGCTACTAACAAGTCTTTAGACTTTAAGGTCGAGAATTTTCAGGATGATATCCTGGGAGGTGCTTCCTGTGAGGCCGACGCCATCTCTGGACAAGAATTGGTTACTATAGTTGGTCGCCGACATCATTTCTCAGTGAGCGAGGCAAAAAGTGAGCGCGGAGAACGTGTAACTTTCTGTGGCCTGATATGCCAAGGTATTGAAGTATCCCTAGTTATCAAAGAAGAGTTTGGACTTTCAGAGAAAGCTGTAGCTGAAAGTATGAAGGAGTATAACAACATCGCTGATGATGAAGCAAAGAGAAAATAGATCCGGTCTTGGGCAGGCCGCTTCCAATGGTTGAAAAGGTGGGTACCACATGGTTCTCACGAAGTTCTCCAGCGCCTGCATAAACTTACTGCTATGCCCACAAGTGAGGCCGAGAAGCATATCGAGACATTATGCCGCAGTTATTTCTCTGGTTTGCTATCATTATATGTTATCGGTGGTTCTTCTCAAACGCCTGTTGTTGGTAGCTGCCTTGTGGTGGATACTAACAACGACGCCTGGTCTTGCATGTTGTTACAGATCTTCAGTGTCCAGGCCGATCAGCTTATAGAAGTCATTCCGGGTGGTCCACGATGGTTAGTGGAGCTTAATCAGCTCACCAAGCAGGTCTGTCATGGACTCGGTATTATACTTCCTGTTGATCGAGTTGCTATTATGCTTCCTTTAGCTGTAGATGAAAATACACTCTCTCCGCAGGAGATTAAACGGTCATCTACGGTGAAAGAAAGGCGTGGTATGATACGTGCTGTTGCTCGTAATTTACCTCTGGTCACTACTCCTTTGGCTGTGGTGAGTGACAATAAGAACTCTTCGGCATGGTGGAACGAAATCGAGCTGGACTACGCTGACTCTGAAGAAGAGTATCGCTGCCTGCTACTTTATCAAAGAACGATTTGGGTTACTTTATGGAGCAGCCGAGATGGTTGTGTATCCTATATCGATGCGATAGCTCGAGGTGTGCATGGTGATGATAACCGTGAAGACCGTGGCATTCATATGGGTCCAGATCCTTTACACCAAGCTATAACTACTATCGTCGACAATGATCAGTCTGATCAACTCCGGGCGGTCGACGAGGATGAACAAAATACTCTGGAGTTTGTGGTTGCCCCTTGTCTTTTCGGTCTTGACTTTAATCTTCAAAAAGTAAAAGATCAGGAAAGGTGTCCGGCGTGTATATCTCTTGAGGGACAGCAAGGATTCGTTAAAACCGACAACATTCTCTACCGTGAACAGCGATTTGATGAATACGGACGTCTGCAACGACAACTGGTTATTCCTTCATCTTGGATCGACTGGGTTGTTCAAGAAGGTCATAAGCGCACACATGCTTCTGGGCGGCAGTTAAAGTCCTGGCTACAACGATGGTGCTGGTTCTCTAAGATGGGCACAAAATGACGATGGGTTAAGACTACATGTCCTACATGTCAAAAGGTTGATAGTGTTACGGGATACCTGTAGCCGGGGTACTCGTAACCAAACACTTGTAGATTAACTGTAGGGATACTAGGAGACAGCCGTAGTGACGCAGATACAGTCAATTCAAGAAAGACTGGAAAAGTATGCTAACAAGATACAATCAGTCTCATATCGAATGCGAGTATACAGCTCGCTCATGCTAATGGTTCTAGATCATGGAACATACAGTTACATATAGGAATCTTACTGTTTCATGATCATACAAATTAATTAGCGCACGCCTGTGGTGAGGTTCCCACGACAATAGTGAAGGCCGTCTTGAAGTCCCACACTGAGTGTGGGACTTCAACTTGTCCCAGATACTGTATGATATCTCATCCCACAACAATTGTCCCATTTTCTGTGTTGTGCATGGCGTGACGCTAGTGCCTTGTAATGCAATTTTATGAACGTAATAAGTTAAGTTCTCCTCTCAAGTTCGTATATTTATTGGGTTCGGATAATTCACTATAAAGAGGAGACGATACTTTTCCAATACGATACATATAGCACAGTGATGGTGCGACGGTCTTTGATGGCAGCTACTATACATACATAAGTAGATACGTAGATATGTATGGTAGAAGTTCTACCGTAGAACTCCGGCTGTTGAACAAACAGTGCGAAGCTAGGTACCCAGGAGCGTCTGGAATGCTCGTTTGAAGAGCGTTCGTGGAATAATCATTGAACCCGCGGCTTCGAATAGATTCTAGGATGGATGGATGGATTCAGATGGATTCTAGAATCGAAGAGGATTTTATCGAACACGAATCTGCAAATCCCTCTCATGAGAACGCTCCAAGGACTCCTAGGCTAGGAGCCAGCCGGAGTTCACCGAAAAAACAGTCGGGCTGCTTTAAACAGCTTTATATCGTAAGTACTATCGTTTGTATCATAAGTTATTTGGTATCTATTATCATATTTATTTTCTACTGAAATGTCGTAATTGAAAGTATCAACTACAGGGTGTCCCCCCCCAAAATGTGTTTTTTTCGAATATCCACGTCCCCAGCGCTTGGGTCCGACCAGCGAGAGGGAAAACTCGTTGGTAAAACGTGTTGTGTTCACCCAGTGTTCTCATACCTCTATAGCGGAGTTGGACATGATTCGGAGAAACACTCGGAAGAACACAACACCTCGTGTCCAAGTCGAACCACTAGCGAAAACATGAGTATATAAAGGATGATATAGCATCACTAACTGCAACTATCCAACTGAAGCACGTGGTGGTCATATGCCCTTATACTGACCCTCTAACGCCGCAGCACAATACAAATGCTGTTGCGAGGGTCTTCGAGGGTCCCCCTTACCGGCAATTCTCATCCTGGCGTTTTCTCATTGGTGAACGATTCGAGATGCCGGCTTGTGCTTTATGTGCTTTATCTTCTCGTCGACAATAAGACTTCACCACGTAGGAACAAACACCGAATCACTCGGAGCACGACTGTTTTATCGTCACTAGAGATGCACTGTAAATCACTCACCCCCGTTATGTAAAACCGCTGAGTGTGGGAGATTGGAGGGAGTTCCAGGATATCCTGCCAGGGAACAATATTGTGACAATGATGACAATAGACCTTCAGATGTGAGAAACCAAGTTCATCTAGGGTTTATTCAGGGAGCAATAATGATCCTAGTCTCTTGTTGGTCGACGAGCTCGAAATTGACAAAAATGAGGCAAGTACAGGCTACTCTACTCGAACATACATCAACCCTATGGATGCGTTAAGCCAACGCTTGTGTTAGCACCGTCAACACGACTTGCATTATGCGTTATTAAGCGGTAAAGAGTGTATTAGCTGGCTCTAGTCTAGGATTCCTAGACGAGGCTTCAATGATGTGAATTAGTGGAGCGCCTCCCAGTCTGGTCCAGACTATCTAGAAGTTCCAGCCATGCATACGCAGTGTGCGGTCGCCTCCGAAGGATTGCCAGCTACACAACTCAACATAACAATTGATCACATGTGTGAGTCATGTCTTGAGGAACTGCATGCCTACCGTCCTTGGCTTCAAGCCAATGGCTTGACGAGATGGACTTGGCAGTTTCACATTTCTTTATGGAAAAATGACAACAGTATCAATCTTCACATCGACAACTCCATTCTTCAGACCGCGGATGAACTTCGTGTCGCCTGAGTCGTGCTCAAGTTGCTCAGCGATATGTCAGGCGAGTACCCTTCCCCGGCACGAGGGCCGAATTCGCTCCTCGTTGCTGGCCTCGGGTATCAAAAACGATCAACGATCTTGATAGAAGAGGATCAAAAGTGCCACACCATGCATCTCTTTGAGGGTTCGATGATGGTGTCTTCCAAAGCGGCACCTCAACCTCTAGTCGACCATGTACCTAGGAGGAGATCTTGGCCTCTTTTGTAAAGGGTTTGGATAACTTGTGCTTGTCTATGTCAAACTCTACCTGAGGGAGATCCAAGAAGCCATAACCTTCGTGGCGTTGGCGGCCCCAGAAGTCTTCTGTTATCGCTTCTACTAGCAGTTTCGGAGTGTCGCCTGGGCTAGTGTCTCCATGGCAATAGCTCGCTTGAAATAGTTCATTAAAAACGTATACACCAGTTGCCGCTGTTTCTGTAGCCTTTCCCGTTACTTCTGAGGGAGTCATAGCCATACACCCGGGTTCGATCCCCGGTGGCACTATCTTGTCAGAGGCGTCCATAAGTGTCCATCCGCTCTTCTTGGATGCAGCCACCTTGAATGAGCCCCCGCGTTGTCTCGGACCTCCTAGCGGTCTTACTTGATAAAGAACTGAGACTGTATCGCCCACTAGTCTGCGCATTGTCCCAATCGATTGAGGGACCAACGCCGCCCACCAGTCATGGTCTCGCCTTCCATTCCGGAAGGCAGCGATCTCTATAAGCGAGGTAACGCCAACTGTGAAGCCCTCCGGCGGGAAGGCGATGCCAGCCCCCGCTCTCCGTGAACGAGAAACGAAGGAGTCCGTGACATCTTGCCTTCTAGCAGTTTCGACTCCCGGCTCCATGGCGATGAAGACTGCGTCTGCACTATCGTGATTGACAACTGTTTTTCGAACAACAACAGCGCGTTTAGTGGGTAGACCATCCGACACGATCAAGCATGCATTAATAGTCGCAAAAGCAACATGATAATATCAATCAGTGAATGGTCACAAGAGGCCTGATGACGTCTTCCCATATCAAACGACGGTTTCATCCGGCTCGGCTCCCATGCTTTCAGCAGCACTCTCCGCATCAGAAAAATCATCATCATCATCATCGGTCTCCTTCTGCACTATTGCCGAAACTTCTGTGTCTCGGACAGATGATGCTACTTCCATGGAAGGAGCCGTCATCGCAGAGGCAGCCGCCGAATCATCAGACTTCACGGCGACCTGCTGCGGCAAAGGGCCCCGAATGTCGTATATAGGCGTTCGGTTCTGGAGGAAAGGGTGCACGTAGAGCTCCGGAGAGAAGCTTTCGTCGATAACAGGGTCGACTTGCCCTATTGCTGCCCTGAATATGAACACGGTTGCCACCGCAGAAGCGCGTAGGCTTACTTTGTCTTCACCGAACCGTCCAGACCTGCGGCCACGCTCAATGACACATACTCGGTGCAACGAGTGTACGTCGAGACGCAATTGCGGTAGTAAAGCCACTGAAGGATGCTAGAAACGCGACGAGGACGAAGGAACGTTCCTACCACGAAAAACGGCAGCACCAAGACGGCTATGATCTGGGCGTGTGCCACCCTGTCTTGCATGTCGAACTTGGCAATGAGAACTCCCAGCAATACGATGTGGCTCAAAGCAAGGCTCACGCAAATGCACTGCCATAAGGTGAGCTTCGGTGGAATGAGGACAAGGAGCTACCATGAAGTGATGCTTCCAAATCAAACCGCCGGTCTCATAGGCATGTGTGTGCATATGGGCGAATTGGTAGGTAAATGCCACCCAGGCGCAGAGGAAGAAAATAGATCCAGCAACTGAGGACAGGAGAGGGTCAGAGTGAAGCGCCTCTCGAGGATTACCCAGGACCAGAGGCGATATGACTGCAAAGGTAATGCAGATATTCAGGACCTGAACAAGTAAACTTCAGCGAACAACTAACTGGCCGGCTTACGACTTACAAATAATATATTGGGCACATCCTCGCTGTAGTAGACATGCGCCAAGTCCCACCGAGTCGGAGGAGTCAGCTTGTTCTCGTATATAGGCGGAAGCAGCTCTGGGCCAGAATTAACTAACGGTGCACTGGGCCTACGCCGCCTACGCCGTCGAATTCGAACTTACCTCCGGGTCTGCGGCGATCTTCGGCAGCAGCTTTCTGTTCTATCTCCCAAACAGGCCGTCCGTCTTCCACCCAGTACTTCCTCTGTTGGGGCTCCATGCGGAAATAACCGATTAAAAGGGCACATAGCTCAAATGGATGGAAAGTGGCCATGCTGAAGGCGAGGGCGGAAATCTCAGAGACGGTGCGAGCGGGTCAGACCTACCCGACATTCGTAACGATCTTCGCGCACACAACTGTAATGAAGTATACCGCCACATTTGGGACGTCCTGAGGGCAGGCAACCTGGGCTACTATCAGGGCCGGACAGGAGCTCACCTTCCCGATAGCCTTCAATAGACACACGGTTGTGTCGGCGGCTGAGTACTTGTCCCATATGTCACCGAGGTTGAGCCAAAGCTCGCCAAGGACCTGCGGAGCAGTGTTGGGGGGCGAGATGGAGGTCAAGAGGAGCGGAATTACGATAACATAGACGGTGAGCATTTGAAAGACAAAGAAGCGTCGAGCTACGTGCATGGTGACCTCGCTCCGAAGCTTATAACGCTCGTAACTGAAGCACTCCAACTAACAGCATTACGAATAGACGAACGAGCTTACTAAACCGCGGCGAATCTGAAAATGGCCGGTAGTGCTAGGAGCAGGACCAGTTGAAGGAACGTGGGGAGGTATCTGCAACAACAAACATGCCAATGTGACGTGAGCTGCTGCTCGGATTATCTACAAGTGAACAAGCTGGATCCACCAATCTCTGCTGAACAGCGGAGGATCTTCGTTGGCCCCAGTGTCTGAGGGAGAGCCATTGGACTGGACAAGCGAGGAAGGATACTGTTAAAGGTAAGCGTCGAGGCGAGCTCCTGTATGGCGGCGATCGGCACAGTGTAGAAGAGACCCCAGACGACGAGTAAAGCGAAGACGACTTTCCCTCTGGTCTCTGAAATACGTTCAATATAACGAGCAGTGTTGAGGCGAATCACCACCTGTGACGTGACGCGCAACAGTCATATTCTCCCAGATGAGATCACTGGGCATCGGAGCCTCCCTAACGTGCCTGCCAATGAAGTCCGACACATCGCGATGAGATCCTACCAATGGTTAGGCTCCTGCGACAGACTCAACTGTGAGACGGCTGATCGACATCGCATGTCCACAAAGGTAACCAAAGCCGTGCCTAAGGTCAGATTTTGTCCTCCACCAGTCCGCTGGCCAACCCACAGTCCCTATCATCAATAACTGATGGTATCAATCCAACAGCTCGGTCGATGGCCTTCACGGCGCCTAATGCCGAAACTTGCAAAATGTGCCTCGAGTCCTCGCTTACTTTGCAACGCAGCAGAATCGTGCCTGGCGAATTTCTCTCTGGTCGGCGACGGGGCACCAGTCCTTGCCGCCGCCGGGCTAGGCAGGTCCTTCCTGAGCAGAGCTCCTCGTTCGTGCATCACGCGCAGCTTTCGTCTGGTCTTCTCGATTTTCTCCTCAATTCTCTCGATCTCCTCCAGGTCTGCCAATCGGCCTACCGACCCTCCCCCACAGCAGTGCTCACTTCCTCCCGAGTCACAAGATATGTCTGCAAGGAACTGGCGTCGGCTCCGCTGTGAAAGCATCTTGTGCAGGCTGGCCGTATCCCGACAGACATACCTAATGAGCAGCATGTGACCTAATTGCGTTGGATCGTCGTCAGGGCCAGGGCCTACGCGCAGTAGACGCTGCCTCTGCCAAGAATCCTCTCGAAGTACTCTATAATGGCCCGCCTCGATCGGTACTGTGGCGGTATGCTCTCAACCATCACAGTGTGACGGATCTGATGATGCTGTTAGCTCTCGAAAGAAAGCTTAGAAGCTTTCTTGTCACCTGTCGCGTGGATTCCCGGATTTGTCCGAGCCAGACCGTGCGCATGCGTGCATAATGTTTCCATTCGTATCGCATCAGCGCGCAGATGAAAAAGGTAAGTGCGTAGCAGCTGATGACCTGGCAAGATACCATCCAAGCGCACCCGGAAGATTTTCTCACCGAGACCCAGGCGTGCGATACGTTATCTCGATTTATGTGTGAGGAGTTTATGTAGGAGATTCCGTTACCGACGGTTTCTCCCGATGCCGGCTGAGCGTAGTACACCGGTACCAATACGAGCATGACGTATCTGTTATTGAGGCTCTATAACAGCTGTCTGCAGCTAGACTCCTACGCTGTGGAGACAGTGCAGAAAATAAGGCTCATTTTTAGAAAGCGGAGCACCATGAATGCATCCAGTCCGATGATGCTGAGAAGTCGCTCGTCATCGCCTCTCTTGTCGTTGCTGGCTGCCGTCAGACTGCGAACGGCTGGGCGGAAATTAAGTCTCCTAGAGGGTTCGTGACCAGCGAGCGTACCATGGAAGATCGATTTGAAATGCCCTCGAGGATTGTCCGGCTCGGGCGGGAGATTGCGCATGTCGAGTCCGCACGCATCAACTCCCCGCGATCGCGGGTGCTTCAATCGTTGCATGTACCTTTGGCGAGGGAGATTCCAGAAGGACCCTCCGTGATGTCATACAGCTGGTTGGTGATCTTCCGACGCACCAGAACTTCTACTAGTATCCAGAAGAACACAAGCCCTACTATAGAGAATACGAAGGTGATGACAACCTGAAGCACAATAAATTAGCCTATCTCATAAGGCTACGCAAGGGAGCTCAGATGTGTCTACTAGCCTCGGCAAGGTGACTACTCGGTTTCCCCCACCGACTCCAAGCCAAAGGCTATGCACTGCTGTTTAGGAGGCGCGAAAACCACTCGGAATTTTGTCAAAATGTTCTCATAAAGCTACTGCGTGTAACCTATGAGAGTTTAATTGTGAGATGCACGGATAGATTCTTGACTATCATCATTTGCACCTGGCGAGTGCACTAGATCCGCTGCCGTCAGCTCCGATGCGCAGCAATAATTTTGGTTCCAAAGTGGCCCTCGCATCGGTGCCCACCTGTCCTGTTTGAATATTATAATATATGCGAGTGTACTTCCTAGTGCTTGCTTTCTCGCATTGAGCTGCAAGGCTCAGCTCGACGCTCTGCGCCGCAAGTGGGGGCGCGGCAACGGTGGTGGTCGAGCTGACCGACAGAGGTTTCCATTCGGGGGTCTCGAGAGGACGCGAGTTTGTGATGATGGTTGTAGATTGATGAGCACGTTCGCGTCCTCGCGATGAGATACGCACCATTGGTGAGTATTAAGAGGCCTAACACGATACTTGAGCGCGTACGACGGAATCCACGATCCTAAAAAGTAAGCATCTTGCGCACTAGCAAAATCTTGCACTTCCTCAGCGGCAAAGCTTGCGCAGCCTCTCAAATTGAATGTCCTTTGATCGTTTAGCCTCATCGTTTAGCGACTTATCTTATAATTATTATTACTATAAGACTAGAGGAGATGTTGTTCTCTTTGTGTAACTCTTTGTCAGTGTTGGTTTTGCGTATCTCAACACTATGGGAATCCTTCGTAGTGAGTTTATGACTCACGGCACTGTCGTGCTGCCGCACGAGTATGCCAGGAACTATGTTGACCTTCTGGGTAACAAGACCAAGCTCATGTTTGAGGATATGAACTCCTCCGTTATGCAGAGGTAAGCCTTTCGATTCGCTCTGTATGGCCGAGCTAACAGCTTGGTCTTCAGGCCTTATCGCAAGTACGTCCAACGTATTGAGGACATGGAGCGCATGCTTCGCGTTCTCAACAACGAGCTCGCTAAGATGCCTGATGTCACCCTGTATAAGAACCGTATTGATGACTTCTTGGACCATGATGATGAGTTCACCCTCGACACTCTCGAGGCCGAGGTCAAGAGAGTCTACGAGCAGTTCGTTCGTTTCTGTGGTAACAATGAAGAGCTTAACACCGAGCTGGATTCGGCCATCGAGGAGTTGAACGTCGTTAAGGCCAGTCTGAGCTCTGGGTCTGTATCTGCTGGTGGCGCTGCTGCTGTCGAGGAGCCTCTTCTCCAAGGCGAGCCCACAGCTCGCGGTACTGGTAGAGAGCGCATGGGCATGGAGTTCTCTAACATAGCTGGTGTTGTGAAGATGGAAGATCAAGACAGCTTCGCCAGAACCGTCTTCCGTGCTACTCGTGGTAACACCTTCACCCAGTTCGTTGAGATCCCCGACAGTCGCAAGAGTGTCTTTGTTATCTACTTCCAAGGTCACGCGGCTTCCAGTTACATGTCAGCCAAGCTCAATCGTATCTGCACCGCTGTCGGTGTTCATCTCTATCAGTGGCCCGCCACTAAGGAGGAGGCTACTAGAAGAATCGCCGACTTGGAGGGCATCATTGCCGATAAGAGCCATGCCTTGGCTGGCTTCGACAAGTTTATTCGCGATGAGGCCAAGGGCCTTGTTGAGCCTATCCGTATGGGCGGTAACTCTCGTATTGAGGAGTGGAGGCTTTTCTGCATCAAAGAGAGGAACATCTACGCTACCCTTAACCTCTTCGAGGGTGATGTCACTCTGAGATGTGATTGCTGGTATCCTACTAAGGACGAGGACTCTATCCGTCGTGTTCTTGCCGAGTCGGACTATCCTGCTTCGGCCATGCTTGTCACCGATGCCGGTAAGCCGAGGAACTCTCCCCCTACCTACACCAAGACTAACGAGTTCACCGCTGCCTTCCAGAACTTGGTCGATACCTACGGCATCCCTCGTTATCAGGAGTTCAACGCCGGTGTTGTGAGCATCATCACCTTCCCCTTCATGTTCGGTATTATGTACGGTGATGTCGGTCATGGCACTTTGATTACTTGCTTTGCTCTCTGGGCTTTGTCCAACGCTAAGAAGTGGAAGTACAGTGACAGCGGTATGGAGCAGGGTCTGGTTTACGCTCGCTACTTGCTTCTGTTTATGGGTCTCTTTGCCATCTACGCTGGTTGCATGTACAACGATCTCCTTGGTGTTGGTATCCATTGGTTCGGTACTGCTCGTTATGAGGATCCCGCCGATTACGGCCACGGTATGAACTTCGAGATGCAGCCTAAGCCATGGTTTGATACTCTTAACACCGGTGAAGGTAGCGGTCCTTATCCCTTCGGTATCGATCCTTCGTGGCATGGTGCTACTAACGAGCTTTTGTTCATGAACTCCTTGAAGATGAAGCTTTCTGTTCTATTCGGTGTCGTTCAAATGATCTTTGGTGTCTGCCTTAAGTTCGGTAATGATGCCTACTTCAGACACTGGGTTGACTTTGTCTTCGTTGCCATCCCTCAGATGGTATTCCTCTTGGGCTTCTTTGGTTACATGGACTGGATGATTATCTATAAGTGGGTCACCCCAGTTACCCAGGACCCAGCACTCAACGGCCCACCTTCCCTTATCAACACTCTGATCTCCTTTGGTCTTGGTCAGGCTGATAAGCAGCCACTGTATCTCAGCCAGCCCGTTGTCCAGAAGTGGCTCATGCTGGCTGTTGTGATCTCTGTTCCCGTTATGCTTCTGCCCAAGCCTATTATTATACAAATCCAGAGGTCTATCAGAGATAAGAAGAGAGGCCGTACCGCTGTTGCCAACGACGATATCGAGGCTCAGGCCCTCCTTGATAAGGAGAACAAGGCCGCCGAACAGCAGGAGCCCGAGGAGGAGGGTATGGATGAGGTCTGGATCTACCAGATGATCGAGACCATCGAATACGTTCTTGGTTGCGTATCCCATACCGCGTCGTACTTGCGTCTTTGGGCTTTGTCCTTGGCGCATCAGCAGCTTTCTGTGGTGTTCTTCCAGATGATTATGCAGGGTGCCCTCCAGTCCACTAGCTGGGCTAGCCCCATCTACATCTACTGCTCTTGGGCTGTCCTTTTCGGTATTACTTTGGGTGTACTTATGTTCATGGATGTCTTGGAGTGCTTCCTCCATACCCTTCGTCTGCACTGGGTGGAGTTCCAGTCCAAGTTCTACATGGGCGACGGCTACTCGTTCGTACCATTCAGTCATTTCGACATCATTAAGGGCGAGCTCCAAGGCTAGACGTTTTAGCAGCAGTAAAGGTGTTGATGATAACTATTACGTGACTTATGATGCTGTTGAGGTGGTGAAGGAATTGATAGACGATTCATTTCCAACAGTTTATCCAACTCCTCCTTTTTGAGCTATTATTCAAATCGCCGTTTATCGTTTCGACGTAGTGGCGTGTTGTTGGGATTGTACTAAATCTCGAGTGAAAGGTCTATTATGTTGTCTTAAGTAGTTAATTAACCTTCGCCGCCGCTTCACCTTTATACCAAAAGATACTCCACACTTCATAGCTTCTCATCCTGTATCTAGAACACAGCTTTGTTGAGCCATAAGTAGGAGCCTTCCTCTCGGTGGCCGCCGAGGTTGCCCTTTAGACTTAAGACTAGCTCGAAGACAGCTCGATGGCTATCAACCATCGGATGCTTGCCGTCGAGTAGGGAATGAACAATGGTTAACAACTGTAGCAGAAGCTTAAGCTTAAGGTTTGCTGTGAATCTTTCGCAGCTACCAGAAGCATCTTGGAGCTTAGGAAGTCCCCAAATTGTGTCGGTAGGGGACAGGTGGTGGTAAAGCTGTTCACCTTCAGCGGTTAAGCTTAGTTCTTGGGCGACTTGAAGTCTAATTGTTACTTCGGCTTGTTGTTCACGATTAGGGTTGAAGTAAACAGGATGTGTATCCGGTGTATCCTGTTCCGCTTTGGTGGTGGTATGGTGAGGATTTGACATTCTTCTACTGTTTCAGTTCCTGCTTATTTCTACCAAGCATGGGAATTTTCAGAAGTGAGTTTATGACGCACGGCACTATCGTGCTGCCCCATGAGTGGGCCAGAGATTATGTTGACATACTCGGTCACAAGACCCAGATCATGTTCGATGATATGAACTCATCCGTTATGCAGAGGTAGGAGGCCCACCTGCTAATGTAGCGTCTTTGTATTAGTGTCCTTTAGGCCTTATCGTAAGTACATCCAGCGCATTGAGGAGATGGGGCGAATGATCCGCTTCTTAAGGAAGGAGGTCGAGAACATGCCCAATGTTGAGGTCAGCAAGAACCGTATCGATGACTTCTTGGACCATGATGACGAGTTCAATCTCGATAGTCTCGAGGCCGAGGTCAAGAGAGTCTACGAGAGGTTCGTTCGCTTCCACAGCAACAACGAGGAGATGACCACCGAGCTCGAGGCCGCCATCGAGGAGCTTAATGTTGTTAAGGACAGTATCTCAACCGGTTTTGTCGCAGCGGGCGAGGGACTCAGCCAACCTCTTCTTCAGGGCCAGCCTACGGGCCAGGGCTCTCGTCGCAGGGAGGAGCACATGCAGTTCTCTAACATAGCTGGTGTTGTGAAGATGGAAGATCAAGACAGCTTCGCCAGAACCGTCTTCCGTGCTACTCGTGGTAACACCTTCACCCAGTTCGTTGAGATCCCCGACAGTCGCAAGAGTGTCTTTGTTATCTACTTCCAGAGCACTAATGTTGATTCCGCTATGGCTTCGAAGCTCAACCGTATCTGCAGCGCCGTTGGTGTCCATCTCTATCAGTGGCCCGCCACTAAGGAGGAGGCCGAGGAGAGGATCAAGAACCTCGAGGTTGTTATCGCGGACAAGCGTCATGCCCTTGCCGGTTTCGCCAAGTACACTAAGGACGAGGCCCGTGGTCTCTTGGAGCCTATCCGTATGGGCGGTAACTCTCGTATTGAGGAGTGGAGGCTTTTCTGCATTGAGGAGAGGAGTATCTACGCTACCCTTAACCTCTTCGAGGGTGATGTGTCCATGAGATGCGATTGCTGGTACCCCACCAAGGAGAAGGACTCCATCCGTGAGGTCCTCGCCAGTGCCGGCCTGCCCGCTTCTGCCATGCTTATTGATGACCAACACGCCCCCAAGGCCATGCCTCCTACTTACACTAGGACAACCGAGTTCAGCGCCGCTTTCCAGGCTCTTATCGATACCTACGGTACGCCTCGTTATCAGGAGTTCAACGCCGGTGTTGTAAGTATCATCACCTTCCCCTTCATGTTCGGTACTATGTACGGTGATGTTGGTCATGGTATCCTTTTGACTTGGTTTGCTCTGTGGGCCATCCAAAACACTAAGAAGTGGAAGTACAGCGACAACGGTCTTTTGCAAGGATTGGTCTACTCAAGATACCTCATCTTGTTTATGGGTCTCTTTGCCATCTACGCTGGTTGCATGTACAACGATCTCCTTGGTGTTGGTATCCATTGGTTCGGTACTGCTCGTTATGAGGATCCCGCCGATTACGGCCACGGTATGAACTTCGAGATGCAGCCTAAGCCATGGTTTGATACTCTTAACACCGGCAACGGTAGCGGTCCTTATCCCTTCGGTATCGATCCTTCGTGGCATAACTCTACTAACGAGCTTTTGTTCATGAACTCCTTGAAGATGAAGCTTTCTGTTCTATTCGGTGTCGCTCAAATGATCTTTGGTGTCTGCCTTAAGTTTGGTAATGATACCTACTTCCGTGATGCGTTGGATTGGATCACCGTCTGCATTCCCCAGATGGCATTCCTTCTCCTCTTCTTCGGTTACATGGACTGGATGATCCTTTACAAGTGGGTTACCCCTATTGATCAGGATCCTACCCTTAACGGTGCCCCCTCTCTGATCAATACTTTGATCTCCTTCGGTCTTAACCAAACCGATAAGCAGCCCTTATACCACGGTCAGTTCCCTATCCAGAAATGGTTCATGATCATCTTGCTTCTTTCCTTGCCACTTATGTTGCTACCCAAGCCGATCATTATTGGTATCCAGAGGTCGTATAAGGCCAAGAAGGCTGCTAAGCGCGCCGCCGCTGGTCAGCAGGACATCGAGGCTCAGTCCCTTCTCCCTAAGGATGATAACGAGGCTGAGCTCGACATGGAGATAGATGAGCAGGGTATGGATGAGGTCTGGATCTACCAGATGATTGAGACCATCGAATACGTTCTTGGTTGTGTGTCCCATACGGCATCATACCTCCGTATTTGGGCCCTTTCTTTGGCACATCAGCAGCTTTCCGTTGTGTTCTTCCAGATGATCATGGAAGGTGCTCTCGAGTCCACCGGTGTGATGAACCCCATCTGGATCTATTGCTCTTGGGCAGTCCTCTTCTGTATTACTTTGGGTGTACTTATGTTTATGGATGTCTTAGAGTGCACTCTTCATACCCTTCGTCTGCACTGGGTCGAATTCATGTCCAAGTTCTATATGGGCGATGGTTATCCGTTCGTGCCTTATCGTCACTTCGATATCATCAAGAACGAGCTTGAGGGTTAGATTGTCTAAACACGGATTGCATTCAACGAAAGTTATCTGCGCTTTTTTCTTATCCGATCCCTTGGGACTCGCTAAGGCGAACAGCCTATTCATTTATTCGTGTTCCTATACAAATGGAAAAGGTTCCATGCTGTCTTGCGTTCCTCCTCTTCAATTAGCTCCTGCTAGTAGTTTGCTGACGCTGCTGCTATCGAGTAAGCTTATGGGTATCTTGCGTAGCGAGACCATGACCCACGGGACTCTAGTGGTCCCTGCCCAATGGGCTCGAAACTACATTGACCTGCTTGGTCATGAGACTAGCATTATGTTTGAGGACATGAACGACAACACTATGAACAGGTCAACTGCGCTCTCCGTATTTATACGCGCGCATCAACTTTTTTGGTCTGAAACGAAACTTGTACTCATTTTGGCGTTTTACTGGCTTTTAACGAAATGCTTGTGTTTCTTGGCCATCCTGCTGACACTTTTGACCTTCCATGAGGTGCCGTCATGCTTCATGTTGGATCGTTCGTGACGGATGGTCTGTCAACTGTCTGTGTGTTCTTCTACTTCTCCTTCAGGAGATGGAAGAGAAGCTATTCTCCCTCAGGTCCTATCGTAAATACATTCAGCGTATCGAGGAGATGGAGAGAATGCTGAGATTCCTCTCAAGAGAGGTTGAAAGCGTCGGTTCCATGCCGCTCTACAAGAACCGTGTCGACAACTTCTTACAGCATGATAACGAGCTTTCCTTGGATACTTTGGAGGCCGATCTCAACAAGCTTTACGACCGTTTCGTTCGCTTCCAGTCCAACAATGAGATCCTCACTGCTGAGCTCAACTCTGCCATCGAGGAGCTTCATGTTGTTCGTGCTAGTCTGGCGGAAGGCGTCTCATCAACTGGCAGGAGTGCGTTGGAAGCACGCTTGCTTGACACTACGGTCGACGGCTCGAGTTACGCCAAAGCTCACGGTATGCAATTCTCCAACATCGCTGGAGTCATCAGCGTCAGAGACCAAGAGACCTTCGCTCGCACTGTCTTTCGTGCAACACGTGGTAACGCTTTCACCCACTTCACCGAGATCGCCGCCGAGGACCTGAGACATCAGTGTGAGCCGAAGAGCGTCTTCGTCATCTATTTCCAAGGCGACGCCGCTATCAGTGCCATGGCGGCTAAGCTGAACAGGATCTGCCGAGCGATGGGCGTCAACCTGTATGACTGGCCTGAGTCCCAATCCGAAGCCGAACAACGCTCTCGGGCTCTCGAGTCCAGCATTGCTGATAAGACAAGCGCCTTGCAGGGCTTTGATAGAATAATGAGAAATGAGGCTAGGTCACTTCTAGAGCCTATCCGCATCGGCGGCAACTCTCGTGTTGAAGAGTGGAGGCTCTTCTGCATGAAAGAGAAAAGCATCTATGCTACTCTTAACCTTTTCGAGGGTGTGACAACCCTTAGGGCCGACTGCTGGTACCCAGCCAATGAGGAAGATGCTATCCGCCGTGTTCTGGCCCACGCCTCTTTTGGGGGAGCCGCACGAGCTTCCGCAATGCTCGTCACTGATGCCGACTATCATGGCAAACCGCCGCCAACCTACGTGAAGCGGGACGCCTTCACGGACGCCTTCCAGGAGCTGGTGGAGACCTACGGGGTTCCCCATTACAAGGAGTTCAATCCCGGTGTGATAACGATAGTCACTTTCCCCTTTATGTTTGGTGTTATGTACGGTGATGTTGCCCATGGTGCAATGCTCTTATGTGTCGCCATTTATGCCCTACTGAACGCCGAAAGATGGAAGTACAGCGACAGCGCTATCCACCAGGGCCTGTCCTATGCCCGCTACCTTCTCTTCGGTATGGGCTTCTTTGCAATTTATGCTGGTTTCATGTACAACGACTTCCTCTCGGTTGGCATGGGATTCTTCGGCGACTCCCGCTATGAAGACCCTCACCACATCGGTAAGAGTGTGAACTACGAGATGCAGCCCAAGCCATGGTTTGATACCCTTAACACCGGTGAAGGTAGCGGTCCTTATCCCTTCGGTATCGATCCTTCGTGGCACGGTGCTACTAACGAGCTTTTGTTCATGAACTCCTTGAAGATGAAACTTTCTGTTCTATTCGGTGTCGTTCAAATGTTGCTTGGTGTCTGCCTGAAGTTCAGCAACTCCGTCTATCATAGAAACTGGACTGACTTCATCTTTGAGTGTATTCCTCAGCTTGCCTTCATGGTGTGTTTCTTCGGTTATATGGACTGGATGATCATGTACAAATGGGTCACCCCGGTGACACAAGATCCGCAACTCAACGGTCCTCCATCTCTAATCAACACTCTTATTGGTATGGGCTTGAGCCAGCCTAACAGCCAGCCGTTATACCAGCAACAGGCAGATATTCAGAAGGTCCTGATGTACATCACGGCATGTGCAGTTCCTATCATGCTTATACCAAAGCCTATCATCATCTTTATCAAGAGAAAGATGTCAAAGAAGCCACACCGTCCTACTGAGACAAACGGTAATCTTGAAGAGCCCCTCCTGGAGCACCATAAGGAGCACAGCGATGAGCACGATGAGGAGCCCTTCGGTGAGGTTGTTATTCACCAAATTATCGAGACAATTGAATACGTTTTGGGGACCATATCTCATACCGCCTCATATCTGCGTCAATGGGCTCTCTCCTTGGCGCATCAACAGCTATCATTGGTTTTCTTCCAGAAGACCCTCCAGCCGATGCTCGAGACCTCTGGCACCTTCCAACCTATTTGGATATACGTAGGCTTCGCGGTCCTCTTTGGCATCACTGTGGGAGTTCTGCTGTTTATGGATGTTTTGGAATGCTTCCTTCACACATTACGTCTACACTGGGTGGAGTTTCAGTCCAAGTTCTATAAGGCGGATGGATATTCCTTCGTCCCCTATCGTCACCAGCAAGTTCTTATCGCTGAACTCAATGGGTGATTTTTTTATTTTATTTTATTTTGATATTTGAATGAGAAGTGTGTATCCCATGATATGTGATGAAATGATTTCTAATATTATTCAACAGCTTGTCTTGATAGTATACCTTTGAAAATGCGATAGAGTCAGCGAAGCTGGTCCTATAAAATACAAAACCAGAAATCCTTCGCATTCGAGTTGACCGACTGACTGGCACATAACCCTATGCCTTCACCTCCACTGTTCCACTCCGGAGACGATAAAGACTATAGTTGTTGACTGTTAATTGGATCCATTGGATCATCTCCCTCTTGAGCTCCAACTCCAGCTCCAGATCCATCCTGTGACGATTTACGATATTTCATAACTTTCTTATCTGGTCAGAGTGTCGTTGTTGTTGGTATCACCGGCTGAACCCTCCGACTTCTGCAACGCAATACGAGTACCGATAGTTTATGAAAAGAGGAGACTCTTAAATCGGACATCATAACCGAAGTTGGAGCTGACAATTCAGCTCAAGAGTCTCAAGATCCTTTACATAGGCCGGGGTTCAAAGATCCCGGCGAGATACGTTGTAATGTAAGAAAGATGGGTTAAACAGATTTCCGCGGCCCTCAGGCCGTCAGTAATGGTATGAGGTTGCCGGAGCTCGGATGTGAGTTGGTGAAGACAAGTTTCTGTTGCCTCTAGCCTAGTTCGTTGTTGACGAAATCTCTCAATGCCTTCAGCATTCCTACTGGTTCCTCCATCGCCACCGAGTGCCCCACTTTGAAGAACTGTTGATCAGAGACTTCGAGCGCATGCGCCAAAACCCATTTCACACCTGCAAGAAGCTCAGCTGGCCGCCTCAGCTCGACTGAGTGAAGGTCTTGAGTTTACCAACCTTCTTCCCACTGGGAAGCTGAAGATGAGAAGGAATATTATGCTAGACGGATTACCGCGCGGAAACGTTTACCGTGCGGCTGGCTGGCTCATTTCAAACGATGCATATTTAGCACTCTTGTACCCATCGATGCCGTTCTATTTGAGGTTCAGCACCCATGCCCGATTGCCCATCCAATTGGCTATATAGTCTTGATCACCCGCGTATATGAGAATCTAATTATGCTAGGCTTTAGTGATACAGCTTAATAACGCTCGGAGCTGTACCACTTTTGAAGGCCATGTCTGGATCGTTTCCGTAACTGAAACGAATTGACTTCTACTTCGAATACGTGCCATTTGTGACTGGAAGCCAGGAGCAATGAATGGATTTCCTGAAGCTACGCCTTTCACATTGATCTGAGACTTCTGGCTCATCATCTCTGATAGTATAGCGTGAACGTAATGGCCTAAATGTGGAACAAACGTCTTGAATTGCTAAACAAGTTGATATGACGCTATACCGGCATATGATTGTCCAGAATCAGATACGAAATATTCTATTTCATTGCGTCTGGCTGTAGTAGTATCCAGTTAGTGTCACTGGCTACTGCATACTCAGATATACTGAATTTACACTCATGTGGTGTGTTTGAATAGTTCCCAGTAGAATGGTATTGTTTGCTACATCCAAGAGAGTCTCTAGCAAACCCTTGCGCTATGAATGGGCATTAAAACCGGCCGGCGGATGCTGATCCGCTGGCGATCCGAGAAAAAAGTTTCGACACAAGATCAAAGAGAAGACAAATGATATGAGCTGGATCTCTCTGCTCAGAACGACAAAACGAGGGTGATCGGGGAGGACCACGGGTTATTCAATGCTGGTTGCTGACGCCATAGCGCTGATGACCCTTCTAGTTTTAGATTAGCAACGCGGGTAAGGATGAATGAGAGATGGGTCCGGTTTACGAATCGCCACGCATTAATCACTTCAATATTTCTATGAAAACTCTGATAAAATTAGACAAGGTGGTCGTGGCAAGCCTGGCAGAAAGAGCGGCGACGGTACTTAGTCCCGTTCTGTCTCGTCTTCAAGGAGAGTCCCTACTAATACAGACGAGGTGCAACGTTCCAGTATTGTGGTTACTGCTATCGCAGTCGTTACCTTCGCGACAGCCACAATGTACTTGCGCTGGAACCACCGCTATGTGATATATGCTGTATTTGCATACCTCGACCCTTGTATGTCCTAGTGTGTGAGCTTTCTATCGGGTATAATGTGCAATTTCCGAGTCGTTATCATCAGCTGCGACGTCTTGGCCACGTCAGGTTTGGCGTGATTGTTCTACATTACTAATTCTTTGAAGCCTGCTCGATGTCCTATGGATCTCACATGCAAAGGAACTCAGCACATCATTGAACTCGAATAAACAACCTATGGCACAGTGGCTCTTTCCAACCCATTTGGATATCAGTAGGCTTCGCGTTCCTCTTTGGCATCACCGTTGGAGTTCTGCATTTTTTGGATGTATTGGAATGCTTCCTTCACACATTAAGTCTACACTGTGTGGAGTTTCAGTCCAAGTTCTGTAAGGCGGATGACTAATAGTCACTGACTATTCCTTCGTCCCCTTCCTTCACCAGCAACCTCTTGCTCACTTTGTTTCATATTGAGGTTTGAATGGGGTCGTACGTACCCCATGATATGATGAAATCATTCCTATATTCAGAATCTAAGTTCATATTGAGATTGTACAGACCAGTCAGTGAAAATGCTCTCCCAAGGGTGTACGGTATTTGACCACACTATCTAGCCTTCACAACATACAATGAACGAAATGTTTTCAACACATACACTTCAAATAGTTAACCGCAAGTTTCTTAGTGATACTTTCACTATGATCGTCAGTTACGTGCTTGAAGTGCGGAACTAAGTTGCTAGAGATGAGGGTGTTACAGGCAAATATGCTCAGTCTCGTCATCATGAGGTCTCCATGTCCCGCCAAAGACGGTAGACAGAAAAGATTAAGCCAAATGAAATACTTTCATCATAGCAGGCCTGTACAATAGCAGGTGGTATTCAGTTTGAATTATACGAAGGGATATCATGTTCCTGTTAGCCGAAATAGAACTTCGAGTACCTTCAGCGATTTACGGCTGTATTGAGAGAGTCGTGCACACAGTCAGTGCAGCTCAGGAGGGACAGCCAATAACGATCAGTTTGAATTGATGAGATGATTGGCAACGGTGTTGGTTACACTTCTTGAACAGCGTGATCGATTGCATTGCCTCCGCTGGAGAATCCGCGCTCGCCACTAATCGATTGGGCGATCGATTTATAGCAGCTTGCGCTTGGTGTATAACAACACAATCTCTCTTGATAAATGTATCAAGCTAATGATGATTGATTCCATATTCATGCGTGTCATCTGATAATGATGATGACAAACCACCCTAGGTGTTCGTACTGCCTGATGCTCTTATTAATTGATTATTGCCTTTGATGATTATACCTTCATACACAGACCTGTTCTGAAAGAGAACATGTGGAAAACTGAAGCCATGCACCACACTGAGGCATAATAACTATTGCGAGTTTGATGATAAAGCTTGACTTCCCTCCGATAAATAGTGAGGAAACTATCTCATATCTACTTTTGTCCTACGTCTGACTCGTCCTCCGTACCACGCTAAGGCTCTCTAGAGGCTTAGCGTAAAAAAAAAGGCTCTCACGCTGCCGGTACCACTGATGTTCTAGGTAGTGCTAAGAGTTGCCGATACGAAGGTATTCAGGGAGCCTTTGTGAATTGCATTTGTTGTAATTCGCTCCGCCGATTGTTACATTTTTCCAATGTGTTTTTAATCTCCCGTGATGGAGCATTTATTTAGATTGAAGTTGCTGCGCTTTCGCCTCGGCGTTTGCTGTTTCGGTAGCTAATGACCCACCGGATTATGAGAGCTGAGGTGAAATGATTCATTATAGCGTTGATGATAAACCTTAACGTAGGTTGGCAAATGCTGACCGTTGAAGACTCAATATTCCGACACTTTAACTGATGCTAGTTGATTGATATCCAAGTGCGATTTTCAAGCTGCTGAGCCCTCCTGTGAGCTACTGCAGTCGGGTAATCTGCACATATTAACGTCTTATCGTGCTTTAATCGTAGCTCTTGTAGCTTCGGTATTCACGGCGATCAAGGGACAACCTAGGATACCGAAGTTGTTCGTTTTGTTTTAATCGCTATCTCCAAGCGTAGTATTACTAGTGAAAGTGTTTTATTGCCGTAAGGGCCTAGATGCACCGTACAATGGCTCTTGTGTACATATGCTATTCGTTTTGGATGTACACAGTAGTATGGTTCTTACCAAATGAATGAGGCTTGCAACAAACGTTTGTCCTCCGGGTGGAGCGAAGTAGTACATACTGCAATCCAATTTCACATATACCAATGCGCGATATAAATCGGATATCCAAGCAGTACGAGTGTCGCACAGTAGGAGTTAACAACTCCCACTTCAGTTTTTTCTGCTTGTGAATGTCCTCGTCACCTTTCGAAGAAACTGGCAAAGGCATTTCGACTGCTAGTAACGGTGGTGTGTCGGTCATGAGGGCATCATGCAGCATCGTTATGACCGCAGTAGGCATAGGCATCCTAGCTCTCCCAAGAGCAACAGCTGAATCCGGCTTCGTTGGAGGCTGTATTACACTTTGCGTGGCCGGCTTGGCTTCGTTCATTGCTGGTCTTCTGTTATGGAAAGCTCTTTTCCTCAACCCTACAGGTGTTGGCACTACGGCCATGCCCACCTTTGAAGAAATGGGTTCTGTTGCATTTGGCCGGTGGGGATCGGTATACTTTGGTTTAATATTGCATGTGGTCCTAACAGCCATCTGCGCTGTCTTACTGGTTCTACTAGCTTCTACTACCGTTGCCTTAACTAAAACATGGAATATTCGATTGTGGATCATGGTCTGGGCTTTAGTATGCCTGCCTCTTTCATGGATAAGAAAAATGAAAAGTGTCGGTATTGTAGCATCGATCGGCGTCCTGTCCGTCTGTGTATTAGTTGCAGTGGTAATTATTGCTTGCATTCAGCAACTTATCGAAAGTGGCCCGGCGAAGGACTACAGCGTGATGTCGAATGACCCACTAGACCTCCTAAGCAACTTCGCTACCTTCATTTTCTCCTTCGGCTTTTCTGCCACAACTCCCACTATTACATTCAGCATGAAAGAGCCTAAACGCTACCCCGTATCTCTCGCAATTGCTGCTATCTTCTGCGTCCTAGTGTATGCCGTAGTCATGTTGCTCGGGTATGGAGCATATGGAAATAGTCTACTACAAACTGACACCATTGTCCAGGCTATATCACCTCCAAATGAGAGGCTTTCTCCATCAGGATGGGTCATCAATCTGGTTGTCTTAGTCGTAGTAGCATCACATTTCCTCGTACTGTTTACTCCCACCGCACTAGCCGTGGATGACCTTCTCTCCAGAGCCCGTTGCATAAAGGGGAGATCTCGTATCTGGTCGTTAGCTGCTCGGAGTGGTGTTGTTATTCTACAAGCCCTTATCGGTATAGCAATACCAAGCGTTGATAAGTTGGTAAACCTGATTGGTGCATTGTGTGTCATACAGCTATGCTTCATCATACCAATTGCTTGCTATGTCAAGCTGAAGAGGATGGCCGGCATCCCCATAGGAAAGCTTGAAGTGCTGTGGTATATTCTATTACTTCTGCTTGCTCTCTTAGCGATGGGTATCGGGATATACGGTGCCATTGTTGCACTGCTCTGAGAATAGTGGCCGCTGATAGACTAGTTATCAAACTCTCGATAAGCGATAGTTATAACACTATTGCATCAGTCTAGGCTGGTAGCCAGAACGGTTTTATTCGTTTGTCACCATTAGAATATTAGACTTTTGATTCCGCCGTCTCTGCCGAGGCAAGGGTCTGCTGTAGGGTCGTGCATCTCGGCTTTTTCACGCTTTTCCCACCTCAAATCTTGTTTCGTTATACGCGGGTCCAGCTTGGGTTCTGAGCTTTCAACCTCCTAGGATTCTGCTTCATTAAATGTCACGTGATGCATCTTGTAGAAATGTCGACGATGGAGTGGTCTTGGGTGGTATAGGTTGGATGAAGGCTGCCTGCACCTTGGCGATGACAGCCGTTGGAGTTGGTATACTAGCCCTGCCAGGGACTGCTGTTCAAGCGGGTTGGCTTGGGAGCGTTATCGGTCTCTTCATTGCCTCACTCATAATCTTTTATAATAACCATCTTCTGTGGCGAACCCTAAGTCTTGTCAGAGGTAACGAAAGTGGAGATGTGAAGTGCTATGAGGACGCTGGCGGCAGCGCTTTTGGTGTTGGAGGTTCTGTCTATTTCGGTGTGATTCTTCACACTGCTCTCATCCTGGTTTGCAGCGTCATGATTCTCCTACTCGCAGCTACAACCGAAACGTTGACGCAGGTTCTCAGTAGACGTATATGGACTGCTATTTGGACGGCGATTTCTATATCATTGGCTTTGATAAGAGATATGAAGCATGTTGGCAGTATTGCCGCTGTGGGGGCGATGTCGGCGTCTGTCATGGTCATTGTCATCATCGCTGCATGCATCAGCAAACTTGCCACAGATGGGGTGAGTAATGAGGTTATGGTTATGCCCCAGAAAGGATTAAAGTTCATATCCGTATTTGCCACCTACTTCTTCGCTTATGGCTTGAGCACGGTTACTCCGACTGTATACCATGGTATGGCGAATCCTAGCGACTTCCCTAAAGCACTATCGACAGCCATATTTTTCTGTCTCTGCTTATATACCTCTACTTTGGAGCTTGGTTACCTTGCTTACAGCCAATCGCTAGCAAGTGCCGATACCGTCCTCGCCGCAATTTCGCCGCCCAATCAGCCTCTCACGATCTTTGGATGGCTTATCAACATTATAGTTATCGTCGTCGTATTGTCACATATTCTTGTCTTATTCACTCCTACCGCAAAGCGTGTAGATATGACTTGGTCTGCCATCTCTGAGAGACGGCGTTGGTCCACATTTCAACTGAGAGTATGCCTCATGGCTTCTCGTACTCTCCTCATCATTCTCGAGGGATGCATTGCTATTGCTGTCCCTAAGGTAGACGTTCTAGTAGGGCTCATTGGTGCTTTCTGCGTCACCCAATTATCAGTGTTCTTTCCTATTGCTTGTTACGTTAAGCTGAAAAGGCGCCGTAAAATTTCAATACCCTTATGGGAGACTTTGTTGTTCATGTTGCTGGTGGCGGTTGCTTCCTTGGTGATGGTGATGGGCATCTACGGTGCTTCACTTCAATTCTGATTTCCGTCAACGTTGATATCCCCATTGCCGCACCAAGTATGGCGGTGTCGGTGATTTATCCGTCCTCTTTTAGTATGGTCGTCTTGCAAGTCATAGTAGATTCAGTTCGGTCTCTGTATACGAAAGTTTCGTGTTAAATGATCATATCAGTTCACAGTACGTCACATAACGTATACAAGGAGTCGAGACATCTACACACGTTTACTATAAGTAGCTCGATGCTACTTATACAGACCGAGAAAGCATCTGCGGGCCCGGTGGTCACCATCCAGCTCCGAGCTGTCCGAGTCGATTGTGCGTTCGTTCAGTAGATTCTCACTCATGCAACATTAAGCTCAATAACAGATCATCGATCGCATCCTGGTTCTCAGAGCCATCGCTATCTTCCGGTAATGTGAACCACTTTACCTAACTAAATTATGCTCTAAGGTACAGGCGATGAATACTCACAAATTCAAAGAACTCAACTTCCCCACTTCCATCCTCATCGAGCTCCTCGAATGCCATCTCTAAATCGTCTTCAGTCAGCTCCTCTCCAAGTGTCTCAAGAAGACGTCTTAGCTCATCACGATCGATGTTGCCCGAGCCGTCAGCATCGGATTTATCCAACTCCTGATGATGCAAGCTACCGCCACGCAATGAGGGAGCCAAGTAGCCTATCACTTGTTTTAAATGGCATAGATTGTTTACACTTACTTTCATCTTTCTTGAGATGTCGATCAACTCTCGCTGCGTCATGTTGCATCTTGACATCTTAAGCCCCGATTCCACGCGACTAGCAATCGCCGGCCGCATAGCTTATTCTCCCTTACATTCAATGTACAAGCAGTTTGATTGGAAGATTTCCTCAATTTCTCCAGGATTGAGCTCTTTACCTGAAAGTTTCAGGCTGAAACCGTACAATAAATATTAGTTTGGCTACGCTCCTCAATCATGGAGGGTCGACTTTTTCTTGGCCCAGAAGACTCAAAAAGGAGCGGTTGAAACTGATAGTTTCAGGCAGACTCCCTTATCACGAGAGAGAGCTGTCCAGAAAGGAATGAGAACCAGGAATCGCTGGAACCTATAGCGGAGGCTCTCGGCATTACTCCCCCAAGCGGATGCATATATATGACGGTATAAGAGTGTAAAAACTGTTGTTACAATAACGCATATTGAATGCGAACCTGTAGACTACATCGAAGCGTCAGTTCGGTAAGAGAATCTTTTGTCTTAATTATGAATACCTGGACGTAGGCATATGACATCGCGCCATTGATTGCTCACACTTTGATAGTAGGAAAGTTAAGCGTGAACTAATGAGCTTAACTCGAAGCAAGCTGAGAAGTCAGGACGAGAGTGCAAACAGGCCACTTTGCCGCTGAGAGTTCCACTTTGTTCCTTTCTCTCAAGCGAGGAAATGGTCCTTTTGTGCAAGTCAGTTAGGGTCCAAGACCGGTCAAAGTCGGCTGCATCATGACCGCTTGATGGCCTAAGTAAACCAAATTCACTGCCGGACTTCTGTCTTCGTCCGACTGTGGGCTGTTAAGCCGTTGTGCCGTCAAGACGAGCAATGGGCAGTTCTCCAGCACGGACCAAAGGAGCTCCTCGGATTCTGACGTCTAGTTTCCTGAAACCG
This sequence comes from Perkinsus chesapeaki, assembly GCA_013115145.1. Taxonomy (NCBI): domain Eukaryota; phylum Perkinsozoa; order Perkinsida; family Perkinsidae; genus Perkinsus; species Perkinsus chesapeaki. The sequence continues at coordinate 6,260 of JAAPAO010000385.1, read as the reverse complement.
TCTGTTTGGACTATCGACCTCCTACATCCCTGGCGGGACAGAAGTGGCGTGCGATTCGCACGGTGCGAACGCGCCGAGAGCGGGACGTGAGGGAACTACTTCGCGAGTAATGATTTACACTCATACAGCCATCATTTAATTGAACGGGCGCTCATCAGGGGGCATCCCTGTATTAGGTATGACGTCTGCCCACATACTGAGGGATCTTTCTATGCAGTCAAGGTATTTCAAGAGCAGATCGCCGATACCTGGCAGAAAAATAGGAATCGGTTATTAAATAATCACAAGGCGTATCCGATACGTTATGTCCTGAAGTACACCCCAACCGAACACACGCCCTTACCGAACATCTGAGGGTCGGAGATAGTGGTCCCTCGCTTCCTCGGGGACCATGGTTGACGGCTTGACTCCAACACGTGATTACCTGAGTAATTCGGCGGTCACGGCATCCGCATCAAATGTGAGGGATCTCAAGCATGTCTTTGTAAAGGCATTTTGCTGCCTCTCAAGGGCATCCTTTGTTTCAGCTGCAGGAGCGCTTCCAAAGATCGTCGTTGATATGACGGTTTGATGATTAATAGGACTTATAACAAAACACCGTCTATCTTACGAAGGATGGAAGATAATAACAGCTACAATAATAACGTAATTAATTATGTAAATGATTAATACGAAGCCGACATCACAATGACTCATAAGTCATTCACAAAAGTAGACAGTACAGACCAATCAACTGCTGAACCCAGCATATCGAGGCTGTCAACTTCACAGGTGACGGATGGCCACGATGTTGGTTTTCACCACTCTCTTCCAGAGAGTCTTTTGTTCTTGTCTGCATCGCGGTTGGATTACCGAAGGACATCGAAGCTGTAATGAACACGGTCTTAATGGGCATACCACTGTTTTTTCCCGAGGGGTGGGGGACTTTTCCCCCGGTTTGAGTCATCAGATAACGCACCGCTTTCCCATCGTGTGCCAATGTGCTGCCACTGTACATCACAATAGTCATAGGACTACAAAGGTGTTAACCTGGCATGGCAGGCGACACTGACACCTCAACGAAATCTAGTTGAAAAGAATTAGGCGGCTACCGCCCTATAGTGGGATAAACTTCACGCTACTTCACAAGTCAGAAGCCGACGGCATCAAGACTGCATTGCATTTGTTTGCATCACTCAGTTTGTGATCAAGCCGCACAGCGCCAGGGCTAGCGGGATTCACCGATGTCAACAATAAGTTTGTCCTAGCCCAAATAGCAGTGGTGCTCCTCGAAAAAAAATATTGTTAATGATCGCTATCTCACGCCGTGAAATTCACGCTACACACAAAATTTTGTGATACTCGCATATATCAGGGCCCGTCAGGCCGTTGCAGCTCACTCAAATCAGATTTGCTACCTCTTGCTCTCTTTAGCGAACAGAAGTTTTCGCGCCATCTTCGGCGCACACACTGCAAAATAATGGAACGTGATAACTGCATGGGTTTGCCGCCAACACCTTTATCTGTACTCATACTGAGATTTACTCGCTAGAGGAAATGCACGGCTTCACCGCGGTTAGGATCCTTTCGAAAAGTTGTCCAACTGTCGACGCTACAGGCAGCAGGACGATATGGCGCACGTGGGCCTCCTGACGTGCTACAGCTGGGCTACCCACGGTGGGCAGGTCAGCGGCAATCGGTGTAGCTAGCATTGGATGAGAATTACCCACCAGCGCCAATTAACTCGTTTTCTTAGACACTTTCTCCCATTTAACCGAAGCCTTGGCGAAGCCAGTTATTTTTAACGCCTGGGCAAGCATCGTGCGACAGTCATACTGTGCACCAAGTTTTTCTCCTTTCCACACAACCTCAGAGTCAAGGCGATGACAGCAACGCACCCTGAGAGAACTCAAAGTCCGGAGGTTTAATCCTCGCGAGTAGAGAGCTAGAAAAAAGGAGTTGGAGCAAGAAACTTTGTTCAACTCCGTATAGTCAAGTAGTCAGACAACTCTTAACAGCTCCACGGCATCCTGCGGCAGCGGCGCAGCACCGCGCCATGTTTGCTCTGCATTCAGTGTACGAGATGACGCTTACTTGGGTAAGACCACTCTGCGATGGCTCACACTGTGAGCCTCACAGACTGTAAGTCACAGTTCTAATACTAAGATACATACTAGAGTATGTATAGGAGTTTCCCCTGATATATACTTTCGCATTAGTTGCCGCCACTCCCATTTTCTAAGGAGCAAGTTGAAGTTACCACCGGGAAGGTTTGGTCTAACACTACAATTCCTAGTCCATTAGAGCTGCTCACCTCCTCGAGTGCGAGACTGTTATACTTGGCTTTTCCAACTTGGCAGTTTGCTGATATTTCACTGAACGGTGTGACCTGATGTAACAGACATAGCCTCACAGTTTGCTAGAGTATCATGATTCTACTCGCTTTTCCTTTACTGGTAGCCCTAGGTGATCATTCGGGGACATCTCTGGCGACCAGCGGACGTGAGTGTCCTGTAAAGCTTGGGAGTATCGCTATTCATTTCAGCTCACAACGGAACGGCCTTCAGTAAGCTTCGTCAAACTAGCCCTCCCGATCCAGCGAATGGAATCTGCGACGGTGGAGTCCGTCAGCTCCATGGGTACTTGGATGGAGAAGGAAATGTCAAGTGAGATCGGAAGCCTTGATCCTTCTTACTCCCATTTCAGACTGTTTTATTGGTTTTTTGAGTCTCGTACTAATCCTACAACTAGTCCTACTCTAGTATACTTTCAAGGAGGACCTGGAGCCAGTAGCATGCTATCTGCCGTCTCCGGTAACGGCGGCCCATGTATACTCAATGAGGATGGTACTTCGACATCCGTCAACCAGTGAGTATGTTATGACATCGTTGAGCATCAAGCAGCTTTACTCAGATATTCCTGGAACACCTTTGCCAACGTGATGTACATCGACCAACCCGCATCTGTGGGGTTCAGCAAAGGCACACCGCCGACCAACTCTATGGAAGCCGGCAAGTCTACGTAAAGCCAGCCTTGGGAAAATGTATAACTTTATCATCTAAGGGCCAAAGTATTGGAAGCATTCTTCTCGGCCCACCCTGAGTACAACACTGAAGTGTTCCTAGCCGGACAATCATTCGCCGGTATGACGCTACCTTTCCGTTGAGAGAGAACTCTCACTTCAGGGCATTACGTGCCGGCTATATTGGTCGAGTTGATGAACCAGAAGTCGAAGATCAATGTTGAAGGGATCGCCTTGGGAAACCCTTTCATCGCCCCCGACTTCCAGTCATACTGCCTTTGCTGCATATCCCTCATAGTAATTGGTAATCCTGTTTAGTTATGGTAACGATCCGGATATGGCCTTCAAGAGTGGTACTGCTCCATCGGTCGTTTCGGAAGCCACGTGAGATCCGCTGGCCGGCTCTAACGATTGTAGGCTACGACAAGTAGCGCTCATTCAGATACAACAAGATGAAAGCAGGCTTGAAAACCTGCCTACCCTTGGTTGCTACATGTAACAAGAACCCTCAGGGGCACGCATCTTGTCTAACGGCATACTCTACATGTACGCAATTATTGGTCGATCCTATCGTGGCAGCTGGAAGAGATGAGTAAAATATCCACTCCTTGGACTTTAGTGGCCTAAATGATTAGGTTTGATTTGAGGAGATCCTGCCGTCCATCGGAATGCTACGACTATTCAAGCGTGAGTGCAGCGAGACTATCACATACATAGTTCCGTAGTTCTATATGATTCTCTCGATTCGAGTTGCAATTTGCAGCTTTCGGAGAGCAGAGCCTTGCTCTTTTGAGTTTCTTCTTGCTCTCAGTTCGAAAAATATTTCAACACCCCCGATGTACAACAGTACCTCGGTGTGTCAGCCAAGTGGACCGTCACAAACCTCGCAGTAAGTCGGAAAGCTGCAATGATGAGGATTACTGGTCAAAGCTGGTTAACACATTCGATGGTTCCTCGCGACTTCCTCGGGACTATTCCAAATTTTTTGGGCTCATGTTACTGGAAATTCTCGAACTGTCGGGTAGTCACTTACCGTAGTATATTCTGGGACCACAGGGGAAAGACACGTTCCATTGATGCCTCTGGTATACAGTACTTCTCGAGTTTTAGGTTAATCATGGGTTTCTCACAGACATCGCAAGAAGGTATAATAGTCTTCTAATTCCTGCTCTAAATGCAGGCAAAAGGGTAAAGCCAACTGCAAGCTAAGCTTTTATACATGGCCCGATTAGGTCTTCGTTTTTGCCGGAGATCAGGATTATAGTGCTAATTGGATTGGCAATCGAGCCTGGCTCCTTAATCTCAAATGGGACGGCCTAGCTGGTTACAAGAGCGCCAAAACGATGCCATTTGAGGTGCGTATCAGATTCCGATCATGAATTAGTTGTGTCTTCAGCTCCCTGGTGGTGAGCAAGTTGGGAAGCTAAAGACGTTCACGCTAAGACCTGGCGGTGGGCAGCTAAGTTTCTTGCAGGTGATGATGAAACTGAGACTTATGAACTCTACGCAGCTCATATATCAAATTCCTAGGTTTACGCCGCTGGCCACTCGGCAGCCCGAGACTCCCCAGCAAGTGTGCAAAAGGCAATGTCTGACTTTGTTGGCAATAAGCTACGCTAAAAGCATAGCGAAACTTCTCATCTTGGTTACCCAGCAATTGTTATTGAAACTTTCAAGTGAAGAGTCATTGAATATTATTCTGCTGAGCAGATTCTGTTCTTCTTGTAGAGCCTAGTCTAGTCTATCATTGTTGAGCCCACCTCCCACCACGAGGCGGCTAAATCATCAGTTCTATTGGCGCCTAACATCAACGCCGATATAAGGATAAGAAAAGCTACTCAATTCTAAAGCTATCGGAACTACTCCCTGTTGCGTTAGATGAACCTAGCCTTCGCTACGAGTCCACTAAGCGGGCAAAAGGTGTTGGCATGATCCGTCCATCACACACAGTTCTGAACAATAATAAACTATCATTCTTGACAGTAGATCTCACGACATCCTACGGCATGAGTGAGGCTTCCAAACTAACGCGTAACGATTATAACGGTGATCGCAAACGAGCATAAATCCAGGTCTTCGTAACGGAAATGAAGATACTGCATAGACTCGATGGAACCTCAACCTGCAACCTCAAAGGCATCAAACTCCTGAAATGATCTCAGGAGTTACACCTTTCTGTTATTTCCATAACTTGGTCATTAGCATGTGTTATGTGTGGATTGTATCGAGCCCCGGAGCTGTGTAGTCTGACATGAGGTTAAGTGGTCTGCGGTGATCGCACCGAAATTTCTTGCCTGTGTGACACGGGCTGTCTTGGATAAATGATTTCGGCGCAGAAAACTCTCTTGGATTGAAAGGAATCCGTCAAATGTCCGTTTTTGCGGATATTTGAAAGCATGCTATCGGATATTTGAATGATAGTCGGATATTTGTGGTGCAAGAATTGAACGGATATTAGTATGACTGTATTCGTCAGATATTGCAGATGACCGAATAGGGCAAATGCGTACTGGTTGGAGATAATTGTGAAGCACCTGGTATTTGCTTGCGTTCCCTCGGAAATGAGTTATTTCCTCGGACTGTTATTTAAAATGACAGTGCGTATGTCGGTAACACGTGCACTATGTAATTCGCAGTGTGAGTCTCACGCAGTTCCTGTCTATGGCACAATTGTCGTACCATGGCATTACTAGCTTTCTTTGTGATATTCTACCCGTTACTCACTCTCTTTATCCCTTTCTCGTTAACTATGAGCCCAATCTATAACTGTTGTGTTACAGCTACGCTATCCTTAACGAGATATCGCACATGACCGGGAAATGTTGTAGTTCATATACCTTGGTTATTTGTCATTGGAGCCTCGAGTACAACCTGCGGATGCTTTCGAGATAGCTAACAGTCGCGTAGATACGATATCACCATTCCACGAGCAGTAGGTATGGATAGATACAATGCACGAGGCAAAAACTCGGGGGTTGTACGCACGTTTCCTATAGCTATAGATCGTATACGTAGCTCGATGCGCAGTACAAATAGTCGGGTCACACCGCAGTGATTCGCATAGCCACTGCGGACCCGGTGATCAACATCGAAGAGCCTCCCGCCGAAACCATAGGGCGATCGAACCGAAATGCGGACTTTCGGCGGATGAAATCCATACTTGACTCGTTTGTGCGGAGCACCACATGTTGTGTGTAGAGTAAATAAGCGTAGTGCAGGGAGAGTCTGTGCCTGCTTAGTTGTGCATTGCGTATTTTGC
>JAAPAO010000384.1:0-34192 GCA_013115145.1 Perkinsus chesapeaki | reverse complement strand
TGGTGACCTCAACCGCAGCCTTTTCCTCCGTGGTGACCTCAACCGCAGCCTTTTCCTCCGTGGTGACCTCAACCGCAGCCTTTTCCTCCGTGGTGACCTCAACTGGAGCCTTCTCTTCCACAATTGCTTCTTTCGTCGATCCACCAGCAGGTTCCTCCTCCACTCGTTTCTCTTCGACCTTCGATTGCTCCGCAGTTTCCCCTCCTAATTTCTCTCCGATCTTTTCAGCCTCCATCTCAATACTCTTCACTTCCTCCTCAGTCAACAGGTTCTCAATCTCGGCTTCAACACTTTCCATCCTAACGCACACCTCCACACCAATTCCACGCTGTTCCCCCCAAACTCACATTTCCAACTCAGCCTTGACCCCCTCGACATCCTGCGCTTCCAGTTTCCGAAGGGCGTTGAGGCGGGTCCTCACCGCCAGCCCCAAGTTGCGGACGATACTTCGGCAACTTCCGCTATCTGACAACAAAATACGGCGGAGCGAAGTTTTTCCATCCGCTCACCGCCTCGACTGTCATCCAGCAAATCGTCTTCCTTTCTTTGGATTCCCTCAAGCTTCTCCCGAAGTTCAGCGCTCTGATTCCGAAGACCGCTGAGGGACGCCTCCGTGGAGGCAATCGACTCGTCAAGGGATTTTGCTTCGGCCTGACGAGGGGAAAGGTCGCGGGTTCTATCCTACCCGGGGACGTTTTTAAATAATTAATGTAAATGATAATGAGAGCTTCACTATAGCACAATCAAACTGCTACTAGTATCGGCAAGTTCTCTCCTCCCAAAAATATAATTCTTCCGAATCAAACTATTTTTCCGTTTCTCTCGAAAAGTAAGCAACACCGCAGCTCACCGAAAGATTCTTCGCCTCACCAAACATCCTCGATCGAACAGCTTGCTGTTTCTCCTCTTCTATCTGACAGAAAAAAATCACAAAAATCCCCAAAATTTTTGCCCACTTGCGGACGACGCTGCTGCAGAAGGTGAAGTTGACTTCGAACTCGGTTCATCTCCAGATCGAGGGATGACAGCTTCTCGGTCACTTCCTTGACCTAAGCTTCTCATACTGATTTTTCCTCCGCTATTAGCCCACTTCCGTTCTCAGTTTTGTTCGCAGTTGAGCTCCTTCCAGAATTAGGTTGATTCCAGCGTCGATTGTCGGAGACAGTTTTAGGGAGCATGAAACCTGCCAACAGTATAAGAATATTTCATCCTTACCGGCAGCTAGAATATCATCCCCTCCTCCTGTTGCTTCAGAACTATTAAAACTTCATACGGGAAAAGTACCAAGATTTTCCAAAACTTTAAAAAATTTCCCCCAAAAAATTCCCTTTGCCACCGGGCATCCAACTAAAATCTTACCTTCTTATCAGTGCCGTTACATATCTTTTCCAGCTCATCGATGTCTCGTTTCAACTTCCTACTGCATTCCAACTTCTCCTCACGACGCTTATCGACTTCCTTCTCTCTGAAGATCGAAGATATGCTCACCGTGAAAATTTATTACCATCAATCCGGAGGACAGATCACATGGATGAAGAACACAAAAACCAGCGCAAGGCCAACATTCCCTACAGATTACAAAAATTAGCAAATATTAGGAATGATTCCAGGAACACCGATATTTATAAATAGAAGTACCTCTGCCGTACATTGATACTCACATAATTCATTTTACTTATAACTTTTTAAAAGAATATATTTATATTGCATACACTTGTACTAGATATGTCGCTCACTCCACAGATGATATTAACACAACCGTGCCACCCACCAACCGATTACTACTCATCATTTATCATCTTCCTTTGCTTTTCTATTATCTCTTCCTTCAACTCCATAGCTTTTACTTTTCTGCCCAATCTTTCCTCAGCTGCTTTAACATTATCCAGCTCCGCGTTGAACTGAACAAACTATGCTTTCTACACGACCTCAAAATTAAACGATAAAAACACCCTTATTAATCTCCACTACAAAACGACCGACCATCAAGCAATTTTGTGGCGCGCGGTAAACACCACGGCGTAAATCAACTTGAGGATGAGTTTCAAATCTCAACCAGAAATATCTAACCGAAAAGGAAGGTCCTCTCGGATGCCTACAAGATCTTCACAAAGTCACTTCGCCCGAAGAAGGCATCCCCCCCTCGAGTACCTTCCCACGTGATTCATCTATCCGCTCATCGAACCCGCTAATTCTGCCTGTACATTCCTCTCGTTTCTTCCTGAAAATTACGACAATAAAAATCACTTCGCTCCGCTAAAGTCGCCTCCTAAACACAGTCTGACCATCGACGCCACTGTTATCAAATCCCGACCCTATGACCTCATTTCGGCCAACTCCTTCTCCAGCTTATCGATCGTCTGATCGATTTCGTCCCTCTCCTCAATAGCCCGTTGTCTCTCTACTTCTATCGGAGCCGTCGTTTCCTTAATCGCTTCCTCCACCGACGATCGAGCCGCTTTAACTTCGGCTCTGACCAAATAATGATCAATTCGTTCTACGCAATTTCGACGCCCCGTAAGTCGCCACAACCAACAACCGAATTCACAATAAAAACGCTACAAGTATATGATAAAAGACGGGTAAAATTTGCCAAACTTACCCGAAAAAAATTGCCAAGGATTTCGTTCAACCCGCCCCCCCCGCCACGGTCCAGTTCCCCCTATTACTCTTCCGCTGAATTAGCCTCCTTCATCTCTTCTAATCCTTTAACATCCGCCTCCAAAACAGCCCTTTGCTGCTTCAGTCGACTGTTATTTATCGAACTAAAGTCGGTATCCTTTCCGGATTCAAGCTCCTTTATTTGCCTGAAAAATCCTCGTCTACAGATGAGATCGAATCCGCCCTTAAGAGCCCTTCTTCGACCTAGATAACGTTGAAACGGGGAGAATCTAAATGACCGCGCCCAGCTGCTGATTAAAGTGGGGTGCATGGTACAATAGTTTGCACTCTAAATGATACTGATACCGAGTATTACGTACAAATATATGTCATGTATGATCCACACCGTTTTCTAAGACAGCCAAAAAGTGTACATTTCCCCATCCGTTACATCACATTCGATCCACCTCCCCGTATACCCCTCTATTACTCCTCCACCGAATGCATCCGTGCCATTGCCATCTGCTTATTCTCCTCGTCAAGATCCCTCAATGCCGCCTGGAATCACCAAAACGATCACTTGATCGATTTCCGCCCATCTACTACATCAGTCGATTTAATCTGCTCCGCTCGATTGGCCATTCCCCGCCACAACCCTATAAATGCTTCCCTTGCACTTGCCACCTCATTATCTAGGTCAGAAGCCTCATCGTAGAGCTCCTAAAAAATAACAATAAATAACTAAATAAATTCTCTCTGAATCAACTCCCCATTTCCGGGTAAAGATACCTATCATTTACTAAGACGCAGATTAATTGTTTAATAGTCAATAATAATTGTCCAAGACTCAGATATAAGTAAGGCGATTTATTATTCCCCCCCTCCCCCCCAGAATGTAGTAACACTCCCCTCTACTACCGCTTCCACCATCCTATTCTGCCGCTCCAACACATCCCTTAATTGCGCTACAGCTTCCTTCTCTCGTGAAGCGCTCCTCAATACGCTCAAAACTGCCTCCTTTTGCTCTCCCAACTTCCCCTTTCTTCGGACACTCAGTTGAGTCCGTTCATCCCTATACATCTTCCGCGACTGCCCATCAAACACGATCAAACCAAAATACGGTATGAAATCATTACACTTTGAAGCTCTATCCCAAAGCCTCCTGCCCCCCTAGGACTCTGTAAAGTCTGCCGAACACTGCCCTCCTTGCTCCCCAAATCTCCCACAGAGTTCGTCGGTGACTTAACCCCAACCGACGAGCTGGGCGTTTTCGCTGCCGCTGGTGGAGGTGGAGGAGGCGGCGGAGGGTTAGCCGCACTTCGTTGAACCGGCGGTCGATTGATAAAACCGAAAGCACTCGGTCCTGCTGTTGGAGTGGAGGATGATGTCGCGGGCTTATTTACAAAACTGAATCGACTAGGACTCGCCGATGACACTGTTTTACAGGGTGCAGAGGCGATGCTACTGCTTATAGACGAACCTGATAATGCTAAAGTAAGGAGACAATAGTAGCAAATCCTACTTCGATACTACTGATAGCGCCCGAGTGCTTATAATTTAGGCAATACAACGAGCCCACCCAAACACTTAGCAAAATCAATAAGTGGCTGGCTACAAGCCGTCCCTATCCATGGACCTATTTATCATCTTACTGCTTATATTCCAAGACGATAACGATGACGACGTTAATAATACCCCTTACCAGTGCATTACGCCTCATTACAGTCTGTACAATTGTAATAAACTCCCACTGAACTACACGCCCCATCACCGACGACTTAACCATCGCCAAGGGAAGATAAAGTACTTTTCACAGGATGCCTTCCTCCCTAGTTATTACTTCTTTCGCTCGCTCCCCATACACTTTGCTTTTGTGTCGAGGTCTGTCTCCGCGCCACAGGTACTGGCACCGCCGGAGCAGCATACCCTCCCGTATTAACAGACGGCGTTATCGACGTACGGAACACGCTTGGCGAACTCCCTTGTGGTGGCGTGGGCGAGCGGTCTGGCCCCTACAAACAACCAGAAGTCCCCACTTCGATTCCCCCGTCTATTACCATCTCTATTTTCTTAGCTGCTCCTCCGCTGGCCGGTGCCGGCGGCTTCTGAGCCTCCTCATCCCCACCGAGACCTAGGAAATTCCAAAAAGACATTCAAACGGAAAAGAGTAAGAAAAACTAAAAGCCGTCAAATACCTGGCGGATCGGCTAACTGAAAGCAAATGTGGTTTGACTGAGCTACCGTGAAGTTCCGTGGAGAACACTTCAACAAAAATGAGTATTCACACAGAACGCACAGGACATCACCACTTCGAACTGCCTAAAGCGAAAAGGGACTTGTTCCCTATAAAGATTAAGTACTCTCTCTAAAGCATACGCTAATCAAGGGATCAACACTTTAAGGCACAGCTTCCCCAGTTGGTTTCATCCCGAACTATCCAAACTCCTTGCCATTTTCAGTGCCTACTTCGAGTGTTCGAGAACTACTATTCCTTCCCCGACCCACTACACTCCGCCACACTGGGCTACTTGCACTTCGCAAATTTTGCCTCGTCTGCCTGTCTATGTCTATGCCTCGTCTATGTCTCCTGGCATAGGAAATCTCCCGGGAAAAGACATATTGTTCGATTCCATATCATCCACTACAGCAGGCGGCAGCTGGAATAGTGGAACCCTCTGGGTCTTGAAATATCTTTTTCGATATGAAATCCTCGCGTCAACCTATGATACCCGAATTCAATACTTAACTCCAAAACTAAGTGTAATAGGAAACCCAGAATAACAGTCTGACTTGTCCAGTATATGTTTATTCATTTAACGTTATTAGCATTATAACTAGCTGCTTGATCGCACCGCTTGAGCAAAGTGATACCTGAAAATACCCCCGCCGGGATTCGAACCACCGACCTTTCGCTTACGGAAAAACCACATTCGCGCTCTAGGAGCAACTCATATGATAAAATTCTTATTATATTCATAAAACCAATTATCAGATAATGAAAAATCGCTCCCGCCGGGGTTCGAACCCGCGACCCCCTATCAGTTTCATTACATATTCCGCGTGAAATGATCTCTGTTTTTCGTTTGAAGACTATCAGTCACACCCACCATCAGCTCAGAGAAGCACTTCGCGACGTATCTGCGTTGAGGAAATGCAAGATTGCAAGATTCACTCCTCTCCCAAACTACTGTTGACGATCCTCTGTCGGTTGCTGTCTAACAATTAACTCTTGAGCTTGAGAATACGTATCCTTGAACCTACACAAACATGAACGCTTCATACCGACTTTCCCTCAGAAAACGCAGTCATCCCCAGTAGCATGAAATTCACAATTTTACCACAACTGAGCAGGATATGATATCCAAATGTTGCGCCGCCTATCGAGAATCAAGCTCCATTACACACTTCCATAATATTAATTATACATATAATGAGGTATAGATCTAATACTTTATAAATATAGGATATGCATTCTGATTATTTACTAATTACCGTCTTGACACTCTATCAAAGTTTAACACACCGTAAATCTCAGAAGCGCTAAGTGTTCATAAACACCCCGCCACCTTTCCAGATGCCAACGTCAAAAATAATACTAAACCGTATTCTCAACTATAGGTATCCTACGCACTGTGAATATTACAACCTTATCATTCACCAACACTCCCATCCCTGTTTACATTAAAATGAGCGCCAGTATCGGCCTTGATATGCTCCACGTCGAGTTGAACTCTCCCGCCATTATCAATTGCAACATTAAATTCAAAACCCTCCGCAATTCCGCATCGACCGCTCCCCCCGGAACAAGCAATCCCTGAGTGATCCTCGCAACATCTTCAGCTGTCGCTGCCGTGCCTGTGACTGTCATATCCCCAAATCGATCAACCGTTTCATCCTACCTCCCCCGACCGACGAGCCGACCCCCGTATGGCCGATATCATAGAAGAATGTGCACAGGTTGTCAATGCTCGCGCAACACTGCATGCAAACGCTCGAATCGAATGACGTCAATCCTTCCTCCAGGGCCCGAATCAACCCAGCTGACAGCAACAACGACGATGATGATGATGCATTTAGCGCGCGCCCAGGTGATCGATTTAAACCCTACCAAGTTGCTCTCTAGATTCCGCCACTTCACACACCAACTTGGCGTGATTCCTCGTTGCCAATTCCAAGAACATGAAAAATCTGACGGAAAAAAATTAAGAATTTTTCCAATTTTTCCACCTTACGGTTTCAAGCACTTGAGATAGCTCATCAGATCGGAGATAGGGATGGACATGCACAACTTCAACGCCAACGAGAGCGACATCGACAGCGAATTGTCGTTATATCTGCTCAACAGGGGGAGCGCTTCTCCAAGAATCCAAAGACCCCCGGTTCAAATCCCCCCTATTACAATTCAAACACTCCAAAGTTTGTGTAGTTGCCATGAAGAGCGTTGCTGAATAATTCCAAAACACATCCGATCCCCTTGTACTTCTCATGATAGATATCCTTGTACACCGGAAGCTGAAGGAAGGAAAAGTAACAAGACAGAAAAATATAAATGGACTCCAACAGAAAATATTAAAAACCCCTTTTAGCAGAGAGAAGTGACACTAACTAAATGAAGGAGGTGTGAATTACGTATCGAGCACAATCGAGCCGAATAATAATAAATTTAGGTGAATAGGTTCAACAAAGGGAGTTAATAAGAAGCTACCAGGTCTACGTATAGGAGTCTCACCCACAGAAAGGAAGAGCAAATATTACACAATAATGAGCAATACTAAGTACCGAATATCAAAGCTACTGAGTTGACAGCAATACAAAGGATAACATGCTCGGTGATGATGACATATGAAAATTTCCATCTGCCTTTCCATTTCCCCCCCGCTCTTCCCCTCCGTACTACATGACTCTGCTCCCTTTGCAGGATCCTCTGACTGTATGCCACTAATATCTTTGAAGCTTCTCGGAACAGCAATATCCCATTTGGAGAATTCTGGTCGAAATTAATACGCTGAGCTTTATTATAAACAAACTCCGCAACCTAAACAGCAATTTAAAAATGCCCCGCCCGGGAATCGAACTCGCGTACAAATTTCAACAGGGGTGTCGTGACCTCCGGGTCGTCCCAGTAGAAATTCAGCGCCGCCGAGAAAACTGTAATCTTGCAATTCTGCGGCTGCTTCGGGTTATCCACTAACCAGTTAAACAATATGGTGTACCTATCAAACGATTATACTTTCGTAAAATACTCCGATTGTGTGAATAATTCCCCAACCGTTTGTACATGTCATGTGAAACGCAAGCTTGACATATCCCCCTCAAATCCCGACAAAGGCCAATTAAAGGCAATCGCAGTTGCTCGCTCCGGAGGGCGGATCCATCGCCAGTGTTAGCGGCCTGCCATAGCCGCTCCAGCACCTGAAATTAACAAAATCATGGCGAATTCTTGAGAAGGATGCTTTTCCGTGATAAACTGTGTTATTCATTACCTGTAGGCTCATTCCAGAATTTTCCTAGGCATTTTTAAAAGTCAATTCATCACGAAATTACTTGACAAATATTACAATAAAATGTACCATACCAATTTCAACATCCCCCAAAAATCTCGGAAAAATTTCCCCAAATTTTTCCCAAGTTCCCCGGTACCTGATACTGCGGCATCATAAACGCGTTAAATGTCTCCAAAGCGCTCGTGCTTGTTGTTCCATCTCGACACTCCATAAACAGTAACTTGCCCAGAGTAGCATAATACTGTGTACCTAACAAAAGTGGGTGAAAAAAACACAAACGATTATGCTGCTCCCTACGATAACGACCATATTTCGGGCCTGCGTGAAGAAAGCCCAAAGTCGAACTCGCATGGTTGGCCATCAAATGACGAACCTGACATAACAGAAGAATAGACGGAAGCAATCGAACGATTTTTACACACAAAATTATTTTTTCAGGTGCGATTGTCTTTTAGCTTCCGCGTCTATCACATAAATGCATTGCTGCGTCAACTGCATTTATATTACAATCAAATATCCAAAAAACACTTTATATTACTAAGCCACCATTTACTATCACAATCACAGCCCCTGTGATCTACCTACATCTTTGCTAATGATCTCCCCAATCCCCGTGGCCCCCCCCAAAACTGTCTCCATAGAAGACCATCGAAAACATTCCCGATAAAATACAGACGTCCTTTTGCCCCACAAGCCAAACAATATAACTACCACACTAGCCTTTCTAGAATGCAATGACCAGCAGTTCACTTCCATTTCTCCTTCAATACGAGCAGCTTAATACTCATTTTCAGAAAATATCAATGAACCCGTCAAAAATTGGACAAACGTATACAACCTTCCAGTTTCATAGCTTTGCACGCCTCCAAAGGGCCACAGAGGAGATGCAATCAATTACTGTTCCCTAAATATTTCCATCTGCAGACCAGGTAATTTTTCCAACTCTTCTTCGCAAATGTATTCCCATTATTACCGTGTCGTTCTTCAACAGTAATTTGCCACTGATAATCAAATGAGGGCTCATTTTATCAACCGAATGCACTATATTAACCCCAGCTGCTAATTCGTAAAAGTACGCCAACGTCCCTGACAACAACAATAGTAATCTCCTCTGCACTTTATGCGATTGAGTCCCTAAAAAATCCCCCTGGTCCATCCACTACAGTTTCCGGAGACATTCGATTCATCGTTCCTGCGAATACATTCGATTGCGTTCGTATGAGATGCAAACCCGAAGAGTTCAACTTCAAATATCATGTGCACTTGGGAAACCATTCATTAGAGCCATCCCGTAAAATATGACCTATCCGTGGGGATTCGGCTAACAAATATAATACAATAGAATTCAGCAATCTATGAATCAACCAAAAATATTATCCGCTAATTTATACTATACATTTGGCGTCCTGCCTAACTGCACTCTACTCCCTGTCACCACTTGCCACCCCAGGCCCCCCTATTACTCTTCAACACCGACTCCAAAGTGTATCTATGCTGCAAATTGGTAACAATTTTCTTAATCAATATCCCCAAGATAGCATCCTCGTCTTTCAGCCCTAACACCGTGCCTAACAAACAGTGCAATGAAAGAGCGATGATGACGAGCGGCGATATTATTACAAACTCTTTCCTGGACCACTCGGGAGGGATTCTCGGACGATCCCATCGAAACATCTCCTCGGGACAGGACCGATGACGACGGCGCGTCTGAGGTTCGGAAGAAAAGTGAAATACTTCCAACTATCAGTATAATAATTTGTAGAAATTATACATACTAATAATTGAACTAGCTATTCCAATAATTTCAAAAGTCAAGACTGGCAGTCTTCCACTATCATCTTCTCTATTAATTTATGTATAATATATTTCAATAGAATAATTGAAGCCATAAAGTAATCCACCAAGTCGCTCCTCAACGAACGACCACAAACGGCCGTAGTAGGATGGCTTAAGATCCTCACAGGAAAGTCTTTCACGCTCTTTCTTATGAAATTTAACTTTCGATTGCGCAGCTGGATTCCAAGGCATCAGCTTTCAAATGCAATCGAACTCTGCCTTTCAAAAGTCACTGCGCCCCAAAATTGTTACTGGCCGACAGCTGTCTTGCATGCTCTCCAATATACACCTTCCTAAATTGTTCCATAAAATAAAGATACCTAAGGTAACCTCGAAAATATCTTTCGCACCCGGAAGATTTACGAAAGCTCCAAGGTCTCCAAATTCGACGGCTCCTTGGACTCTGGTGGGAGCGATGTGTTCGCATCAGTTTGGCTCATCAACGCAAATACTCTCCCAGCAATTTCGCCGTTTATAACCTGGGGAAAAAATTCCGGAAAAACATCTTAAACGCGAAAGAGATACCGAAAGGTTAACTTTTGTTACTACATGTAGTGGTTGGGAGCCGCCGGATTGCTGTTGCTGTTGAGCTCGCATACTACTTGAATCTAAATGATAAGGTATTATGTATCTTGCAATGTTGAAGCTAAGATACTTCCTGTATTGCCTCCGACTAGAGCTCCCATTATATATACCAACCACGCAAGCTTATGCTCATTTATATTCGCCTCAGAAGTGCAGCCAGCAAACAACTCCAAGACCTAAAAATGAACCCCATCTCAGAGCGGCTAGCTGCAAAAATATATCACTGGTAAATACCAATACTATTTGAACAGGCGAAGAAACTGGAAGAAAAGTCTAAGCATCACATTTCCTGTAGAGCGTTCCAGCCAGTGATTAGAAAATATCAATTCCCACTACGACCGATTTCACTGGCACTGAGTCGTTGTAGTAGGTATAACCAATGCTCATATTTCCTATTACACTCATGTTATATACAGGGTGTCCCAAAAAATGTGTTTTTTTGAACAACTTTCTCAGGAGGGCGAATATTTCGACGACACATGCGACGTTCCAAAGCCCTCGAGAGTGACTCTCTAGCGGCATATGGCCCATGATGATATTCGATTGGGATGGCGAGAAAATTAAATTTTAAAATTCAAAAAAATCGGTTTCAATGGAAGAGGTCAGATTTCGCCTTGTAAAAGTTGTCCCATACCACCCTGATGAGATCATCATGGGCCGTATGCCGTTAGAAAGTCCCTCTTGAGGGCTTTCGAACGTCGCACGTGTTATCGAAATATTCGCCCTCCTGAGTAAGTTATTCAAAAAAAGCACATTTTTTCCGGGACACCCTGTAATTAGACATCATATACGTGGCCCGGTTGAATGGTTATTGAGCATGAAATCATTGATTATATAGGTGATCAACATCAACTCATATTCTCAACCGACTACACCAACATCAATGTATTCGTGAGATCATATCCAAAAGCCAACCATTGCAACTTTCCAACATTATCAAATATCAAATTGATTCCAGACTACCATTCATTAAAGCCCATCTGCAACCGTCGTCCCCAAAGTACTACATGTTGAGCTGTCTTTTGATAGTTAAGTCTTGCCAACTGCGCAATGACTTCCAGTTGCTCTCCTCCTAAAACAGGAAGAGAAAAGAACTTCAACAACCGACGAGATTCCTATAGAGTTTCAATTCCGTTTCAATCTACACGCTAAATAAAATAAAAGTGAGGTGATGAAATACTAATAAATTCAAGATAATCCCCAAGCATCCCACAGAGCTCAGAAATTCTCGAAAATACTCCTCCCATAATAGTACTCAAAACCTCATCTTGAAGTGCATCTTCGAACCCCTCGTCATCCATAGAATCATCTCCACGCGCCGCCATATCAGCTAGGAACAGTCTTGAATCGATATAACTGATAACAACAGCACCGAAATATAATTAGCTTTATCTGGCACGCGTGTGAGCAAAGTCTACTTGGAAGTATCTCGAAAGATATCACTGTCCAACATTCTAATGACTTCTAAGTTAATATACATTAATTATTATAAAATTCACATCTATATTGATTTTCATATCTTTTATTAAAATGAAAAGCGTCACACGAACCCCCTCATTCTCCATAGGTTTCCTGTGCATTCAGGTAACCCTCGAATTCAAGAGTACCTCGCACTCCCGCAAAGGTAGAGGCTTCTCCCAGTGATACTTATTCTACCACATTTCCTTCAAATCTTCCCCTCTATATCACCTCACTGTTATAGTGTATATATAATCCTCCAATTTACTATGAAATCCAGGTGTCCTATCTTTATCATTAATAATAGGATTAACCAACTGCGCCCAAAACTGCAGCAGATAATGCTTACTATTCGGGAGAACCTAAAATCAACGACAAAAAAATTACATCTCCTATTATACAAATGTAATATAAAATATTATATGAAAGTACTATACTATTACAAGTACTATAGTATTATATACTCTTTATACTTTTACACTCTTTTACTCTTTTACTCTTTATACTCTTTTATATACTTTTTATAGTATATAAAAATATATCTACATGTATATTTATATATTCTATATGTAATTATTTTTCGTTATATAATATTCGACAACATAATTTCTTATACCGTGTGAGATGATATACCCTTACCATACAATGCTTATTATAGATATTTACCAGAATACAGTCAAAATAGCCTACTTCTCTTATACCTTATTAAATAGAATATATCAATATATAATAAGAATTATTGCCAACAAGTTAACTGTTAACTTACCAAGTATTTCGCGCGACAGCTTTTTTTATAATTCCTGTTAGATATCCCTCCCGAACGGACGATTGGGGAAAATGTGGGAACTTTTCAAAATTTCCCAAAATTTTCCGAAATTATTACCTGCCAATTTTTTATAGCATCAATCGTGAATCCATAAACTTGCTCCAACCACATCTCAAAGCTCGGAACCTAAAACGTATCTTTAGGTCAACTTAACCTCTCCCGCTTCTACCTGTTTTAGCTCCCTAAATTGACTACTAGTATTAATTCTCCCTATCAATCTGCAAGTTTCATGCAAACATTGCGGGTCCGATAATCCAACTTTATTAGATATCAAATGAGCAGTGCCCTCCATCATACTTTCCAGTAACGCAGTTTCTAAGCATTATGATAGTTGCAAAAAGCGCGCGCCCTGTTGATCGATTTGAGTACTTTCCTTTTCATCTTGAAAGAATGACCTCCTCAAGGAGCTCAGCAGTACTAGGCATTGCAAACAGTATCTGATACGAGGCAATAATAAAACTTTCACGCGCCACAAAATTCAATAAAGTGGATAAAGATCAAAAAATACAGTACTCCAACTGATGTGAAATACATTTTAATAATATTTGCCGCGTCTAGTAAATCTTCAATACCGATTTTAGTTCAAGCGGAAATTCTGAATTTTAAGTACTACGAGACGTAATAATACGGGAAAAATTTGAGATTACATATGCGTTAACGTCGCGCGCCACAAAATTAGCTCCCAAGTATTTATTACATAGCACAATCTTTCCAGCCATTTTTGCAGCTGCTGTCATACAACTGGAAGAACCTGTTAAGAACATAATCGATCAAGTGATCGATTTATGCCATTCTCGCTACAGTTTTGGTATGACATTATCCTTCAACACA
Source organism: Perkinsus chesapeaki (assembly GCA_013115145.1). Taxonomy (NCBI): domain Eukaryota; phylum Perkinsozoa; order Perkinsida; family Perkinsidae; genus Perkinsus; species Perkinsus chesapeaki. Next base: position 20,551 of record JAAPAO010000384.1, on the reverse strand, counting down.
GTCCAGTTGTGAGGGACCATAACAGTCGTTTGATCCTCTGAAGTCTCATCTGGAATAGTTCCTAAAGAAGGAAAACAAACAAGCTGGAAAACTGCAGGACAGTAAATGAATAATATGAGGGATTTGGAATATATTAAGATACACTTCGTAATAATTCCTCCATTTCTTTGCTTTTTTCCCCAAAAATTTCCCCTTTTCCGAGAATTTTTTCGCCAAACTTTTCCGGTTATTATTACCCATAAAATCAAAGCTAAGGCAGTTGTATGCAAGCTGCAATACCTAAAAATAAACCTCATGAATCTCAAGAACCCCAGCAGTACAGATAATACTTTTTTGACCAACTTGAATTCCTCCATTTTGTCGCTGATGTTCAGTTTACCTTCATACATTTGCGTCAATATATCAACCGCGGTGGTGAAGATTTGAGGCAAGGCGATGTCCCGGAACGAAAGTGCCGTTCCTGAGCCCAGAAGCTTATACACAACACTTATAGCGGGAAATTACATTTTCCGGGCTGTGAAAGACAACGCAAATGTGCTTCAACCGAGTTTAAAAGTATGAACGATTTTAACGAGAGGTTCCCATTAAGATTTATGTGAGAATTAGCCATACTTGAGCTCTTCAAGAAAATAGAGCATCCCCGAAAGAGGGTAGGAATCTCGCGGAAACATGCAAAATGTCAATGATCATATCTTCTATCAAACTCCTTCCTATTATATCTCCTTCTCCGTATCACTAGTAACATATTCCCTATCAAACTCCTTTCTATTATATCTCCTCCTCCGTATCACTAGTAACATATTTCCAACCTACATTTCCGTGTTACTGTATGAGTCCCTTTGAAGTATATCATGCCCTCCCCCAAACTATTACGTCTAAACCTGGACATCCCGGGCCCGACGGTCGGCTGCATATCGGCTGTCAACTGGACATAAATATCCAAACCAAGTATCCAATGCCTGGTTGAAGCTGACAGGAACTTCTGAACCTGTCCACGAGAGTTCATACCGACTTTTCCTCAACTTTCCTTACATCGCTGACGATTGTCTGATGCTGCGGGCCTTCCAGCCAACTAAGTTTGACAATACGACAGAGAAAGCGAACTAGGAAGGATACGGCGTAACTGAGGAGGAGTTCAGATGATAATTCGTGGAAAAGTCGGTATGACTTACGGCGCACTGTTTTGTAGGGCTTCACAGTTTTGGAATAGATAATTAAGCATGAAGTTCTGAAAGGGACACAATGACGCCAAACACTCCAACAAGGAAGTTCCAATGCGATGAACTATTCGTACTCGCTCATTTATCCGTGCCAGATACGTGTACAGAAATTCGATAAATGATTGTTCCATCATAGTAGTAAAATTAAGTCCGATAGGCATGTAAAGGATAGTGATATGAAATTATAATATTAGTTAACAAGTTATATTAGTTTTTAATATACTGTTAGTTATATAAGAAAAGTCTGAATGCTGACAGAATTGGGCCCATGACTTCAACTACAGATTCACATACTATGCGGAGATGTGGGTGAATGTCTACCAACTTAATCACATATTAATACATCACAACTTATCAGAATGCTTTCCCTTGCCGGCGTTCGTTCTTTACCTTCATATCCTCCCTTTGACTTTCTGTTACAGCAGTCCAGTTAGCAGTGGCTATTTTCGTCAATGCAGTTGAGGCAAAGACAAGTGCTTGTTGATTTGATGAGTTCGCCAAAACATACCTGCAAAAATAGAACTGTTGAGCTGTAACTTTGGACCAGTCTTCTTAAGAGCAATTATCGAGTGAACTACAAAACGGTATAATAATGCATTCAACTTGGCACCCAGCAAAATGCCTAGGGTCGAAATAGGTTCATGTCGAGGAAGTCCCCTGGAGCGATTCCAAAGCCAGTATTGCCCTTATGGGGAAGGAGCTTCCCTATTTCAAGGAAGATAAGACGATATTCACAGTGAAATTTCGCACAGTATTAGTTTGCTAACAAATGACTGGTAGCGTAACAAGAAGGCTGGTATACAGAATGAATATGTATGTCAACTAAAATATATGAAGCAATTCTAAACACAAAACATCCGCCGGTCTTTCTTCATTCTGAAGGCCGGGGAGGTAACTAGACTTACTGCAGCTGTGGGACAGAGTCAATGCCATTTAATAGAGGTGTAAGGACTTCATGAGCCTGACGTTGGGCTTGCTCGTTGGGTGGGTTATAGAACTGATTGCATAGAGTCTCGAACTGGGCCAGAGATGCAGCGTCCATAGGCACGAGAAGAACAAGAACACGCACAACACCAACTGAAGGGTATCTTTAGGTTAAACGGGAAGATACTAAAGTAGGTTGAACGACGTCATCAATGTCAATACGGAAGCACATATTCTTTTCGCTCTGTATCGTATAAGCTAACCGTTCACCAAACCTACAAGAACAACCCACCCAATCGACTCTATAATTTATCTTTAAGTCCAAAGTCCAGTCCTAGCATTTATTTTAAGTTTCTGGAATGCTCTATTGAACGGCCAAACAAACTTCCTCCGACTTGTGTTGTTTACGCAGAACTTGCTCATCGATTACAATGGCTGTCGCGCGAACTAGTATATTTGGTCGCACGGTAGAGCACCTGACCATATTATAATAATCCAAGCACCCAGGTTCGAACCCTAGTCGATGACGTCTACAACAGAAGTATAAATGTATTATCTTACTGTTCATATTATAATATGACTTATGGGCATATCCATCCATACGGTACAAACTTCTATAGAGGCTACAAGCTTGATATTGTGGGACGAATACGGCGGCTTTCTGAAGCTGGAATGTATCTTACCCGCTTAACCTCAAGATACCACTCGGAGTATCTTTAGGTTAACTCGACGTCCTGCATGGATGCAAAGTGCTGAACGAGTGCCACCGATGGAGAATCTTAATATTAATTTTCAAGTAGGTTAAGCGTGCTCTTCATAATTCCAAAGATTCCCTTTCAGACCCGACGAGTTAAGAACCCCTACCCGAAACTGGTTAAATTTTTACTTCGAAAATATCCCGACTTGAGATTCCAGGATTGCTTTGTCGAAGGGAACCAATGGTCCAGAGGGAATGACACTTACAGGTGAATAAGGGAAACAGTGAATTCAAAGTGTATTTGTGGAAGGCTACAAGGAGTTTAAGAAAATGGATTTAAACAGTTAAGAAAAAGTGTTAATGTAATAAAATGGTCGATGGCAAATTCAGGCTTGGCTGTTGACGGGAAATAATGTTAGCGTGATGACGTATAGTAGCTCTTGATGATCGAGTTGATCGAGAAGGCTCATCCATCTTAGTCTCAGTCGAGAACCTCTACGCTGCATATCTTCGCATTACCATTAGATGCAGATTACCTAATCCTTTCTGGGCCAGAAATATCTTGTATATACAAGATATTTCTAAATATTTCTATTTCATGACTATATATATTATATAAATATGTTGTTATTATCATATAAGAATGCGACACTACACTTCTTAGTCTCTTTTATCACCTTGACTTACCTTATTCTCAGGGACGACCATCCAGTTATGCAATTTGTCGCTCGTCAGTTGCAGTTGATGAACAGCGGTATGGATCGAATAAAGGCATTTAAACAGTAATAGGGAGCTTCACAGTGGCGTGATATTTACTTCGGAAGAATCTAGAAATTATGATATATATTTTGTGTGCAATTGAGCAACTTGCTGTTTATGTGATGATATCCTTTCGTCCAGGGCTGAAGATGAATTTCGAGAACGCCGAAGGAAACTTGAAGAGCAGCAAAAGGTAAGATCCATCTCAGCTCAACATCACCACGCTCTCCAGATTGAAATGGCAATGACTTGGAACTCAGCAGTTCAACCAGCTTTCGGCAGCAACAGACGGCCGAATCCTCTCTATCCCAATGGACTGGGTTATGCTAGGCAAAGGGAGGCCGAATTAAGGGTGGGTTAGGAGGAGGAATGCATGCTTGTTTATTATAACAGTGGGGGGATGTATTTTATGATAGTGAAATATTTCCTCCCTGGCCATCTTAAGCAACTTCTTTATGGTCTATATCAATCACGGTGCTCGTAATGCAATAGAACCTGTATTGCCTGTGGTAGTGAACTAGCCGCTGACATGACGGGGAGAGCTGGGGTATTGCATTTGAACTATGTATATGCTTGAACTACTTCATCTCTATGTTGGTAGTTAGCAATATGTTCATTATTATTGGGCACTCGATAATAGCCGTAATTATTCAACTTTAACCATACTTGATCCCAATTCTTTCATTATTAGAAATGAAATATCAGCCCAACAAACGAACGCATTTCCATGTTCTTATTGAGCGAGTTCGGGTAACCTATTCGAGCGCTAAAAATTGCAGTGTGATTGAAGTATTTTTATTACTCCGAGATTGCAAATCGTTTTCAGGAATTGCATCTTAGAAGGATTCTGTCGCGGGTTCGAAGTTTCCGCTTCGGCAAGCTTCGTCAGAAATATGAAGAGGAAGGGCGGAGTGATGAGATACCAGCATTGATGAGAACTGCCAGAAGACTCGAGGTAGGAGAAATTTCGGAAATTTTCCGGAATTTTCCGGGAATTTTCCTCAGGTGGAAAACGAGCGGGCATCGCTGATAGGGAAATTGCCGACGTCGAAATATCGAACGCTCGACGATAATTTGAACTATTCTCGGCGAATGCAAAGAAGGCAGGCCGCAGCTGCGCTGGAGGCTTCCGAGATGTTTGATCCTATTAATGAGGAGGAGGAGGAGTCAGGCGATGAGTTTGGAGAGCTGGAGGACAGTGAAGAGTTTTTTGAAGAGGAAGATGATGAGGCTCTGTTGGGGGAGGATGCTGTTGAGGGAGCTACTAGAATGGCGGAGGCTATATCGTATCAAGGTGATATGGGAAGGATAGGGTATATTATTAAGTAAAGTGAAGGGATTGTGCTTTACTAATATTAGTAATAATATTGTGAGGCGATATTATTTCAACTAATCGGTTGAAATTGAAGTAATGTCATGTATTGTAGTAGTCGGGAAAATAAAAGTGATCTTTGGTTTGCGCATGAAATGCACGGGTCAAGCTTAGATTCGAAGTATTCTTCAACGCCTATGAAGAAACCGAAGGTGGCAGCGTCATTAAAGGAGCTTCTGGATGATGATGTAAAAGGTTAGAGTAGATGCTGGAAAACAGCTTAATTTCAGGAATCAATACCGTCATTATCGACCTTAAGAGACCTCTACGGCGTTGGGTAATAATCTGACCTATTTCGTATCCCGCGCGCTCCAACTTAAGATATCCTTCAGGAAATCTAATCCCTTCGTCGGTAACCCCTTTGAAGGTAACAAGCCAGACTCCGACAAAACCGAGCAGTGGGAGGTTGAAGATTTTGAGCGGGAAATGTCTGATCAAGTGGTCGGTAAGCCATCCATTAAACCAAAGTACGGCAACCGTAAGGGCCCTCGGCCGTATTAGACAGCAACATGGACGTGAGTTTCTGTTTTCTTTGGAAGCCTCTTGCGTTTGAAGTTCTGTGATGGTGGTAAAGTGATTTGGTTTAATAATAATGGTATGAGAAGGACATCTCATCCGTTGAGGCCATTGCGAGGAGAAGCTGGTTTTTGTGATTTTGACAATATTGATGTGTTTCAATCTAATGAAGTCGTTTATGTCAAAGGGAGTAGAAGGTAATAAGTGGAGAATTCCGAATTGGTAGACTCGACGTTTGCAAAGAAAATGAATTTTGTTTCGACTTCGTTTTTCGCCAACAAGCGTTGTTTCTGTTTGTGTGGGCAGTTTGGAGCTATAAAAGGTTTATACCGTTCTTTTCCATGAATTGCGGAAAGAGCGGGGTGTATATAGTGTATTCGATTTTGATAGTCCAGAACGAAAAACGTTATATATTTATGATTTCATCGACTAAGAACGTCTAGGATGATGATTCCTCAGCATGGCAACAATTTTATGTATATTGTCACAATCGATCACGAACAGTTAGAGAGCTAGGGCGAGCGGGATATTGAACACCTCTGTGCGGCAGTCCGAATTCGTTAGTCAACTCATTTCACTTTAATAATATTTTGTGTATCCGTCCGTCAGCTGTTGAGCGATATCGTATTGAATTGTCATATGATAATACCAGTTATAATTTGTCGTCGGTAACATATGTGTCGTAAATATATAGGTAAATAAATGGTGTTGTGGTACTATCTGGAAACTACTGCGGGCCGGAGGTCATACCGTACTTGAACGCTGCTCATCATCATCAGCCTCGGCTGTGAAGATTTGTAACATACCGCGCCATAGGAAGTATCTTTTCAGCTTCTCAGATGCGCGCTTGATATTTCATTTCGAAATAGTTAATGACGATTTTGTGGAAATTATGGGATCCTGGGAAAATTCAGTTGTATGTCGAATCGGGGCAATTTTGCATGTTCAGGCGGCCCGAGATGGAGCAAGAGTATCTGTGTTTCACTAGACAACCGGGACATGTTAATTCGAGACCGCTTATATATTCAACTCAACAGGATATCAGCAATTCAACGGATAAAAGATTAGCTTCTAACATTCATGTAACCTATTGTGTATCTTGCATGCTTCAACCTCAGATTCCTTTAGGCTGTTATTGGTCTCATCCAGCTGCTCCAAGGATTCTATCTTCTTATAGTAACTGAAGCACGACCAGTCGGATGGATTGGTGGACGTGGTTGTCACAGGGTAAGTTGTCATACCGCTCTCTCCGTTAACCTCTCTGAATTATGTATATAGCGCAGCGATATGTATATCAGCGAGTACGTAACTTCAATAATAATAGATATTCAACGAGGGTAAGAAATCCTATAATAGAAAATCCTGCAATGCACGAATTGAAATCATCCATATAATTAAATGGCTCAATTTCCATGAGCCCTAAGTCGCATTAATAATATGTCGTATTAATGACTAGGAAATAGTGTTGCTTGAGCGAGCTTTTTAAAACCGTCAGTTCTACGTTCAAACTAAGTTTGAGATTTATAACTACGCAAAGAGTAGGACAGCCTATCAGGTATGGGCAGTTGAAAAGACTGCACTTTTACCGTTGAGAAGTCAAGACCAACCTCACGGATCGATTTTACAGCAACGTCAGTTAATGAAGGACGAGAAAAGGTTCCTGGATTTGCTGCAAGGGATGGAGGCGTCTCGGGGATTCTATTTCTGTCACACTTACGACATCTCCAAATCGGTCCAGAGCAACCTGGAAGATTCTGGGGAAGAATCTTTGGTGTCCCGTTTTGTGTGGAATTTTACGCACAGCGAAGGTTTTCGGAATCACATTGATGAGAGGGTGCGTCAATGGTATGTGCCGATGATTTATGGGTATTTCGTGGCGCGTGAAGTTTCCGCGCTCTCGAGAGTTTTGAGCATCATTCTCATTGCTCGACGGTCTCGTCTGTACGCGGGCACACGGTATCGAAAACGCGGAATTAATGCGGCGGGTGATGCGGCGAACGAAGTCGAAACCGAGCAGATATTGATTGACCTCAGTACAGGGAAAATAGGGAGGAAAGTTGTAAGCAGCTTCGTCCAAGTGCGCGGGAGTGCGCCGGTTTTCTGGGTCCAAGACCAAAGCCAACTCAGTCTGGTTAAGCCACGGCCACCGATACTGTTTCTTCGGACGGACCGGAACTCTGCGGCGTCGAAGAGGCATTTTTCGGGCCTCTTGAGGAGATACGGCGCACCGGTTCTGGTGGTGAATTTGATGAGGCATTCTGAGGGGCACCATCGGGAGGAGATGTCAGCTAGTCAGGAAGAACCGGGGTCAGGCCGACCGAACTCCATAACGAGCGTTGAGAACGAACAGGAGTATCTTTTGGGATCACATTTCCAGAAGATGATAGTAGCTCTCAACTCGGAGCTGCCGACTGCTGTGAAGATAAGATACGTTGTGTTTGATTTGAAGGCATACAGCAAGCATTTGGTTGCACAAAACCGACTGAAACGGTCGAAGTCGCCGCTGTCCCCAGCTGGCGAAGTTGTAGACCATTTGGGGATGCTGGCGGAGTGGTTGGGGTTGTCAACAGGTTGGTTGCATATCGATGTCCAAGGCGAAGTAAGAAGGTTTCAAAGCGGTGTGACAAGGTCGAGCTGTGTCGACTGCCTTGATCGGACGAATGTGTTCCAGTATCACATCGGTCAGGCGGTGCTGTCGCTGCAGCTGAGGGAGCTGGGGTTGCTCGGGGCGATGGAGGCCGGCGGACCCCAGCCACTGATGGTGATGCGGGAGCTAGCGCAGATATACGAGGAGATGGGGGACCAGTTGGCGCTGCAGTATGCTGGAAGTGAAGCCCATAAAAAATATGCTAATATCATGGGCATTGGTGGAGCCCAACCGCCGGGAACGGGCTCGTTGAACCCGAAGAGTTTCCAGGCGGCAACGCCGAGACTGAAGGGAAATGGTACGGATTGGCCGACACCATCAACACCTAGTAAAGAGCTCCTTATCTCGCTCCATCGGCATTATGCAAATAATGTCTCTGACCAGGAGAAGCAGCACGCTGTGAATCTGTTCCTGGGGCTCTATGCGCCTTTGGCGTCGATGCCTCGGCCGTGGATGAACGATTGCGATATCGACGCGTTTGTGCATCACCAACCGCTTGGAGATGACCCTATGGACAGCCAAGTCGACTGGTGGGCTCACCCACTGGTCGAGTTCAAAAATGCTTGCGTGAAGACGTTTGCTGACACAGAGGCTCCGGTGTGGTTTGGGACGTTCCCAGACGGTGGCGAAGTTCCTGAGGAGGAGAGCTGGGGTGTGGAGGAGCCACGGTTTGAGGAGGTTTATTCTCAGGAAGGTCTGACCAGATTTGACGGGCTGCAGCCGTCGCTGAGATCTTGTGGATTCATTGATATTGTGCCTAGGGGCCCGGCCGAGGGCTTTCGAAGCGAAAAAGTCACGCGCCACGAAAAGGAGATCTTCGATCCGACAGGCTTGCACTCGATCAAATTGAGCCCACTGCAGATGGGCGTGAGTGTCCGAGGTGAGGAATGCCAAGAGGAGCTCCTCCAGCGCGCCGTGAAATTGGAAGGGACGAATGGGTCGGCGAGGGAAGTCGAGGAGAGGCTACTGGGGAGGGGTGACAGGCGGGAACGGATGGCGTCAACTCGACCTCAAGATACTCTTAGATATAGAGAGCATTGTGATATGGGCCGGTTGAGTAGGATGGTGGACGAAGCTCTGCTGGCGAGGCCGGAGGCAAAGAGGGCGCTGGCTGAGCATTGGTGTATGCTAGATGAGATGGGGAAGGGGATGGTTTGTAGACCGAAGGGAGGAAGAGCGGCGGAGGTTCGAATTGACGCGAGGGCATTTTTACAGGATATTATTGAGAGAGGAGTTAAGAACAAAATTAACGATTTCGATAAATAGTTTCAAAGTCACTTGTTTCGTTGCTGGAAAGGCGCTGCTAGGATTACCATAGAAAATGTGGTAGGAATTATGTTACTAGTGATACGGAGGATATTCAATACAAGGCGTTAATCTAATTAGGGCCCACCCCCTGTAACTTTTTATTGCGAACGGGTTAGAATCCGAGACTTATATCATTCGAAAGCCCGCCTTTTCTTCTATATACATGGGGGACATTAAAATCGATTATCATTGTGCGCGACTCGTACTATCGAACGAAACGCTACGAAATTGCACGAAAACCGCTGGTAGAACTAAAGGTGCTCAAAATGGCACCTATTCGCCTTCTGGACGGGTTTGAGGTTGCGCCCCCTTTCTTCGTAAGCCTTCTTTATTGAAAGATATCGCATTCCACGCCTCGGTGAGAACTCGCTTCAAGTCCGCCACGGTATTGAGTTCGGCCCGGTGCTTGGAGACTTCAGACTGCAGGAGACCCCAGGCCGCGAAGTCAATGACATTGAGATCTGGGCTCTTAATGGGCGACTGAGCTTTGGTGATGAAATCTGGGGTTCTCTCTGTCAACCGGATTGCGGTGATCAAACGGGGTTGAAAATCGTTAAGGTGTTGCTTATGTGAAAGAGAAGTACCATAGGGTGTTCTGCCAGCCCGTTTTTTAGGATCTCCGACAGCTCGATGACATCTTCTGTAGCGCGCGGACGAAACCGCCAAAGATAGGTTCAGATAGAAGAAAAGACGAGCTTTCGAATGATATGAGTCTCGGATCCTAACCCGTTTGCAATAAAAAGTTGCGGGGGGGTGGGCCCTAATTAGATTAACACCTTGTAGAAAGTTTGGTAGGAAAATTGGTTAATATTTGAATCTCATTATCGTATATTTCGCCTCTGTTCCATGGATACGTGTTCCATCCTGACTAGACAATCGATGCTCCTCGGCTGCTGCTGCTGCAGTCTTCGTTGCAGTGTACTGTCTCATAATGTCATACCAGCAGCAGCAGTTCCATCCACACCATCAAAGTAAAGTTGGATTCTATGCCAGACAGATGGGAATGATGTTTATGCAAGGAGGTAATAAAAGGGGGATTAGTAATAGAGTGGGAATAATGTTAATAAAGGGGAAATGGGGCCGAGAATTATAGAGAGATATCAGTTGGTAGATAAAAGTAAAGATTTAGGCTTGTGAAATGCTATCATGAATGGGCAAAATGAGGAATAGAGTCTTTTAAATCATTTTGGCTTGAATGATAACAATGGAGGTATTCGGTTAATGGTGGTATCGAGTTGTATGCCTTTCAACGCACTATACCGTATCCTCTATGTCCACGATGATGATGATGCTGGATCAGGTCTAATAGGAGCATCGGCAGGCATTGCCGGGTATGCAGTACAGACCGGGACTCTTCGTGGATGTCTGAAATACGCTGGCCCAAGTGCTTTATTTATGGGTACAATATTGGCAGTTGGCTCACTTGTACGATAAAAGATTAGCCGTATCAGAGTACGGATGCTCCCACAGGACACTTGCGTTGGTTTAATTAATTTTGTCCGGGAAATCGTTCTGGCTTGGATAGCAGTGCTAGTAGTGTGGAGTCAGATTGGAGACGTCGGAGACAACCCTTCTCTATGGGACCAGACGTCGGAGATAACCCTTCTCTATGGGACCAGTATAATACATCGCAGCTTATGAATTTATTATTGATGAACCCTCTTGCGGAATAATGTGACCGATCAACTTTGCCGATAATGCTTTCAATATAACGATGATGATTTCTCGTCAGTTTGGTCTGACCTATCTTGGTTATAATAGTCATGTTTATTAATAAGCCTTCCGCTTCTGTGAGGTGCCTCTCCTTTCAGTGCGCTTCCTTTTAATGCCGTTCTATGAGCAATCGCCGGGCTACAAGCTACCAGAGGCAGCATGGGAGAAGGAGGAGGCGGCATTGGGGCGGGGGGGACCTGGAAGTTGGATGGGATTTGCTAAAAGGGAGAAATATAAAAGATGGGCGAGATGGTTCGGTGGGGGATGTAATACAGTGGGGGCTCCATTCGACACAGTGCTCCGGATAGGTGTGAAAACTCCGAACTTCCCGTGAGTCCTTATATCGTAAAGCGTTGGTCAACTTTCCCCAAATTTGAAATCAGACCTTCTGGTCCAGAAATTAAGTTTAATTTTTGCCGAAGCTCGGATGCAGCGAGGCAGAAAAATCAAAAACGAACCCGGAATTCAGAACTGACTCTTCTCTCCTGCTTTGCTACGTTCTAGAACGAGAAAGAGGAACGTAGCAAACCGGCAAGAAATCATCCATTGGTTATTAGAACGGTTCTGGGAAATGATCGGTGGTAGGTGTGTTGGGAGGAGTTGGCACGGCACTAGTCCAAAGCGTTCGGTATCGAAGCCTTCGAGGGCAGGGTGGTAATATTGTACAGGGATCGCTGTTGGTGGGGGCGCTTACTATGTTTGAGTTTATGGTATTATTTCGAAAGAGATGATGAGAGGACAGGACATGTTTCGGGAGCTGTGGTGTCGAGTTGAGTCAGATAGAGGGAGGTTCAGGGGAGTTGATTTTCACCCACAAAAACGAGATATCCAATCGAGCGACTTGTAGTGCGTTCAAGTTGAGTTGTTTTCCTCGAAGTTAGCATCTCTATCGGGCTCCAATGGGAGAAAGCGGGTGAAATTTGGCGAGGTTTCGTAAACCTCCCAAGCCAATTTGACGTAGAGAGGTAGCATGGCACTGCCATAACGTCGGATACTGGCAGGAGATTTGATCAGTACTACTTTGGAAACACGCTTCCAATATAGATTCGAAATATTGGTACCAAACGCCCCGTGGTTCGTGATAAACTTCTACTTGGTTGATGAATGGTTATGCGGCACTCCTTGCCGTGGGATGGTGGCATAGTCCTGTATGATAGATTCTATATTTCGAATACATACTATAAACTTCATACTTACTTTACTACTAGTCATTGCTTATTGTGCTGTGGTTTTGTTCCACTAATGAAGATGGGTTTGGTAGTATTATTATTGGGGCGTGGCTAGCCCTTTGTACCTTCAATGAGTTCATCATCATCCTCATCGTCATCATCTGCCCATCCTCCGCCAACCAAGAGGCTTCGAGTGTCGAATGGAATTGACTCGGATATGATAGCAACATTTAGGAGTTTGGTTGGTAACGCTCCGACAGACGATCGATTAGAGGACTTGCTGATGGCGGCAAAGGGGAACTTGGAGAAGGCTGTTGACTTGTACTTTTCACAGGTTAGTAGGGTTAGTATTTGATGAGATATGGAGTGCGGTTGTGAACTGCTAGAATTAGGTTGGTAAAGATGACGGTTTTATACAGACTCCCGTTTCCTAAATTCCGCATTCTATATCAGCACTTAGTTTCCACTCTCATTCCTCCGCTTGACTTTAGAGGCGTATCTCTTCTAGCTCGGTTTTCTGACACCTCTAGCTGTCTGTCATCAGATTGATTCCGAGAAGATCGCCCAGTATGTAATGAAATCTCGACATAGCGGCGTTGAAAGCATTCGTCGACTATCGGAGCCCAATACGAAAAATAATCCGACGGAGCGAAGCAGAAATTCCGTCTTTGGGAAGTCGGTGTCTTACTCTTCTTCGTCGAGTCGTGGTATGGATTTGTTCAACTGGATGAGAGGCGATACGGTGGAGCGGAGCAGCCCAGAGTTGAGCGATTCCTCTGAGGAGGGCACGCTGGAGCGACTGAAAACCACAACAACTGTGTTGGGCGAAATTGAGACCTATTGCATGTGTACGCGACCGATGTCGGGTGACGAGAATCGAATGAAGCCGGGGAGGACTCTGAATCTGACGTGTACGTTTAAGGAGCCGATGGGGAGGCGGGGAGGAAATAATAGAAAGAGGAGTACTTGCAGTCTTGGTGACCGCATGCTCCGAGGAACGGCCATCGCCCGGTTGAGTCAACCGCAGTTCAGCCCGCCAAGCAATGAAGTTGGCAATTTGCCGGGGTCGATATCACAGGTCTTGGCGCCACTAATAATGTTGGATATGGGAGTGTCGGTGAAAGCTAGGGTAGGCTCGCTGGCTGCGTATGCTGGGGTGATCGGTGGGCCTGTGAAAATGGGTGACAATATCCCTATTACACTCACGGTTATGGTGGATAGTAGAGGGTTGAAGAAAACCAAGGACAGATATCATCTGGGAAGATACATTCAAGTGGCAGCTGAACAAGAGTGTGTATTGGACAGATTGAGAGATTGTTGGTGGTCACTCATTACTGATAAGGAATGCCTTGGACTTAAGCCACTGAGAGCTGTAGGTTATTGAGGCATTCAGTTTTCTTCGTACTAGTGGAAATCGTTGGTCCTTCTTAGAAGGAGCTCTGTTCCTTACTCACGTGTATGTCTGAGATGAGTTTTCGGAAGGGTGTGTAGCTCAGTGGTAGAGCGGCTGACTGCAGATCAGCATGTCCTCGGTTCAAATCCGGGCGCGCCCTTTCTAAATGGTTCCCTTCTCTCGTGGTGTTCCCTCGACGTCGTTCCTTGTATTTAATGAAGCAGTGTTTGACCCTTAGGCGGCTTGGAACATAACTGATGTGAGGTCTGCAGCTCCCTCACCAGAAGCCGAAGCGTCACCGAATGCAGAGGGAACCGAAGATGAGGAATTGGACGAAGCTGAAGGAGAGATGTCCGCTCAGATGCAAGAGGTAGGGAAACACCATACGCAGTAACTCCTCCACATCTGCCGGGGACCATTGCTATATAATTAGAATTGGCATCATATTTACTATATAACTTCTTCTTCGTTAACGTATTTCTTGTATAGTATCATCCAGTTGTCCTCTAAATTGTATATTTCCGACGTAGCGATTTGCTATATGCGGCCATTCAGGAGTTTTCGATTCCTATTGATTGATGTATAGGTTTTGAAGACGGGAGAAGGCTCTACAGAATACTTAGCCCGGCTTGATCTACCTGGGATGTACCCTCCTCCAGGAGTGATGGCGTGTGAGCTCAAACCATATCAGGTATCAACCGCGTGATGTTTTCCCGAGCACACTGGAAGTTGTTCATGCCGGATTGTGGAGTTCCTTAGTGGGTGCTTGATAGAAAGGAATATCTCAGAATAGCCTAGCACTTGTCGATATGTTAAAGCATTTAATTCAATACGATTACAATATGCGCCATATGTCACTCATTCTGGCTCGCTAGCATCTCACCGAATTTCTGGTAGGCCCAAGCTCTTGGATGGATGATGAAGCGTGAATGGCCAGTTGAATGCGGTGGGCTGCCAAAGGAAGCAACTGCACTTTATGCCGATCCAGTTGGTGAGCGCTTCCCTTTTTTCTCGGTGATAATATCCTGGCAGACCCTGAAGAGCCTGTGAACATCCCTGCTGAGGAGATCACCACGCTTCACCCGTCTTGGGCAGAGTTCCTCACTAGAGATGAAAATGTCAAGTGAGTCGCTCATCTTTGCAAACTTTCTAGAGCACGCTCATTATGTTAGGTTGTACCTTCATGCTTCTAGAGCAGAGGCATCTGTGGAATTTCCGGGCGCAGCGCCAGATTGCCTTGGCGGGATACTAGCAGACGAAATGGGACTGGGGAAAACCGTCATGGCCTTGTCGCTCATCGCAACAGACCGCTGGCTCCTTGACCAGGGCATCGATATGCCGCCCAAGCCGCAGGCCAATAAAGTAAGCCTCTCGGGACTCATGATGTTAATAATCCTTCAGGAGGCTTCCAATGTTTGGAGGGTTTCGACGAAGGCTACGTTGATAGTATTACCTCTGTCGCTGTTAAACCAATGGCAGAGCGAGGCTGTGGAACATATGGGCGACACGAAGACTTTCGGTGAGGAGACAGGCCACTAGTCCTACAGTTTGCTAGACTCGGATCTCACAAATCTTCGATTTCATAGAGCATGCCACAGTTTCCCCGGTACTGTTCCGGGACCGTCTCTCAATGTATATCTGCCCGGATCATCTCCGATCGAGCTGCCAACATAAATTCCGAAATTTCTGAGTTATCGGGCGGTAAGCTAACACAGTATGTACTCGCTCTATTCTTCGGATGCAAATATGCAGCCAACTAGGCGGCTCACATGATAATTTATCACGGCTACCGGGGTGATACTGTGGTACATACCTCAAACGAATGAACGATCTTCTTTAATGAACTCTGTTCTGATTTCAAGGTCATCACGTATCACCTAGCTAACCAGATTGATATATCGCTGGCAAAAATGCATGTTCACCATCGCCATGTTGAATTCGGCCTTACTTGGAGATTACTGGAGACGCTTCCGACCTGAGAACACGAACGTCGCCATGCCATGGTTTTGATACAACCATTGGTTGTATTAAAACCGCTCTTCAGCTCCGGCAGCTGTGACAGAGAGGTGGACGACACTTAAAGGGAAGGGTACAGTCACTATCGCCTTCACTACGATTGAAGAACCATAGTCTTGAAGTAGTTATCGAACAAGTTCGAGTAGCGAGCCATACTCTTAGCCTGATGACATCAGCAGTCTGGTACAGCTGATGATATTCGTACTGCTAGTGTACGCTATCGATTGCATACCTACCCCGCGAGTGTTCTAGGTAGGGAGAAGAGTGTGAAGGCGACTGACTGCTATGCACAACTCACGCTTGCCATTCGGGCTCACTGTGAGCCCATAGTAGTGGTGGCGCTTGGCCGGCGCTGTTCACAGCGTATTTCAAAGTCTCAAAAAGTCATCGTTAAAGTTGCCAGCCTCAAGTTTGGCGCTTTCATCTACGTAGACGACATCTGGTTGCTCGGGTCCACACGACGGCGTGAAGAAAGTGGTTGAATGTGATTATTTATCTCTCCGGCTGTATGCGGCTTCGAATTTGCGTGGGCGAATGTTCTTATCGTACAATTCATATAACAGCATCAAGGAATGTGTATGCGATTTCAACACATCTGCAGCTCACCGACACCTTCGTGGATATTATCCACTGGATAACTTCGTGTAGGGGATAACGTCATATGCGGGACGTACGGTACCGGCAACCAGCCCCACGTGTTAGCTATGCTAGACGCTATCGGTCCGGTCATTAGCCATCTACCTAGCTTTCTTTAAACAAGCCTATCGATGTCTATACCGAGAGTCACAACTCCATGCAAAGCCTGGAGCTCATCAGTTACGAGCCTAGTGTCGAGTTTGGTTCCTCCCTACATACAAGAAATAAAAATCACTCGTACATTACGAATCGTATAACATACGTCACATTCAGTGCGTGAATGGCCGCAGCGGCTTTTTACCAAAAATCACCACTCCGAATTCTGTCATAACCAAGTGTCTGTATTGTACATTCTACACGGTGCATCATGATATTGAGCGTACGCATTGAGCGTAGCTCTCTATTCATTCTACTTCAGGCAAACCTTTCCAGTACTATGGCAATGAAAGAATTAAGAGTGTCGACGAGCTAGTAGCTATAGCAGAGCGATCGGGCTTGGTCATGACCACCTATGGAGTCGTTGCACGCGATGGACCAGATATTTTCAAAGTTTGTCGCTGCTGCGGTAGCTCAGCATAGTCCTTCTTCCAGCACATACGATGGCGGCGCATTGTACTTGATGAATGTCATCTCATCAAATCTCGAGTGACGGCGATATCCAGAGTGGTTAGGACTTGCCTACATGGTGAACGTCTCTGGTGTCTATCTGGTACGCCCATCCTCTCACAGTACATTTTCTCCCTTCATTTTCCTTTGTCAGGCACACCTGTCCAGAATACTCTCGAAGATCTCTTCCCCATAATCCAGGTAGTGTCGCCGCGTTAAAATACACCTTCCTTCCTTATGCACATTTTATATAGTCCTTTGTTGTCTCAGTTCCTGCACATGGAGCCGTGGAATTCCTTTGCCTTCTACAAGCGGCATATAGTAGACCCAGTGAAGGAAGGTGATCAAGCTGGCCGACAAGCTCTGCACGCCATGCTATCTCGTATTATGATACGAAGAACCAAAGAGACTAAGGACCTCACGGGCCAGCCGCTGGTCCAGATGCCAGACAAAGTAAGGACTCCCTACTAAAAACCACCTGCTCGGAGAGCCAGGGTTTTCCTTGGAAGTTTTCTGAGGCTGATAAAGCTTTTTCAAAATACTCTGGGCGGGACTTGAACCCGCAACCTTTGGATTAGAAGTCCAACGCTCTATCCGATTGAGCCACCAGAGCCATGCACAAGTTCCTTTATGCACGGCTGGGTGCTGATGCTCAATACAACATCTAAGCATCCGTATCGATATCATATAGCCTTGCTTCCCAGACTACATATCTTTCAGTTGGTGCGCACGCTGGAGATTCCTCTTGATGAAGATGAAGAGCGAATTTACACTTATCTATTCTGGCGAAGTCAACTAGAATTCAACAGTTATTTAGAACACTCTGAAAACCTACATAGAATGAAGGTGATACGATCAACAGATTCCACTCCTCATGCCAACAGATCCTCAACCTCATCCTTCGCTTACGGCAAGCCCTATGTCATCCAATACTCTGCCTTCCATCGAAGTTGGCCATGGTAAGCCTCTCACTCGGTTCAAACGCATATATGCATGGCCTTGGGCCCTTTTTGTCATAGTAGTACTAGTCGAACGTATATTTTTTGGTAATCAATAAAGATGAGTTTCTGAATCATCACACTTCTAACAATCTCATCTCTGAATTACTTGGTTCTCAGTCATTATTGCCATTTCGCGTACCATCACTTTTATTATGCTAGGTTATGGGCAAAGTGCCGATCGAAGATGAAGACGGAAGCTCTCGACCAGCGGACAATGGTGGTGTGGCTGAGAACCTCGATGAGCTCTACGATCGGTTTATGGGAGAGTCGGCATCCAAGGACACCTCCCCGTCCAGGAAGGAATACCTTAAGAAAGTCATCGATGGTTTGAAGGTCTCGGAATCTTTGCCAGAATGCGTCATCTGTCTGGAAACTCTAACAAGCGACAATCTGAAGAAGCAGCCGGTCCTGACGGTTTGCGGTCACACCATGTGCAAACCATGCGCCAGTGCCAGCATCAAACGCGCCGGCACATGCCCGGTCTGCCGAGCTCCCGTGTCGGTGGAATCTCTCCAAGTCATACCGACACAAGCGATGGTGAACGCTGTCTCCTTGACACAATCAACTGATGAAGATCAACCACAAGATGAGACCGGTTTGAAGTACAAGTTTCGATTGAGCTCGAAAATGATGAAGTTGCTGCGGTACGTAAAGCGCGATGTCCGGCGCGGCTGGAATGTGGTTATTTTCTCTCAATGGACTTCCTACTTGTGGATGATCTCTCACATGCTGGATTTGAATCAAGTACCCTACAGACTCATCACCGGCAAACAAAACCAAAATGAAAGACAGGCTAACGTGGCCTGGTTCAACCACAAGTCCGCCACTCGAGAGATCGGCCAAGTGCTTCCCGACTGCCACGACAGTTGTGGTGACGTCGACGTGTCGGACCCCGAAGATGAAGGGGACAGCGTGACACAAGGCAAGGTCCTGCTGGTATCCTTGCGTGCTGGTGGGGTCGGGCTCAACCTCACCGCTGGACGAACGCTGTATCTGATGGATCTGTGGTGGAACCCAGCAGTCGAGGAGCAGGCCATGATGAGAGTCCATAGACTCGGTCAACAGCACACCGTGAGGATCTACCGCTTTGTAGTGCGGGATTCGATCGACCAGCGCATTATGGACCTCCAAGGTCGGAAGAGTCGCCTCACCAACATGGCGTTCGATGCGAGCGATGCCGCGGCTTTACAGAAGGATGAAAGTCGCAGCCTCACACTAGAGGAAATGAAGATGTTATTCAAGCCAGGCACTATGGAACTGCGCCAGAGGTCCATGGCCAATTAGACTTTATCAATGCAATACCTTTTCACATTCTTCCGAAGCTGCCTTGAGTGCCCTTGTCGAAGTGGAACGAACTTAGTTTACTTTTTCATGATAGCAGTATGCAAAACAGCGCTTCTGTCAGTGCTGGTGGCATCTTGCCGAGGTACCCTTCTCCCCGACAGTTTCACCATCCCCTCCTCAGGTTCAGAGTTGCAGCACATCTGCCCACCTGGACGGTGCCTTCATTACCCCACTACAGGCTCAGCGGAGTGTGTGCCTGTTGTCAGTCTCATTACAGATGAACAGGCTCAAGGTAGATCCGAACAGTCGCTTCGTCGTGGAGGATTACGTCTCTTCATGCGGATGCTTCATGGGTGCGAAGCACTATATGGAAAACGCTAGAAGCGATGAATAGAATTTCTAGAAGATCCACTGATGTTCTGCCAGCATTCATGGTTATGGTCGACATCTGTTGTTCAACGTGCTCCTGCACCAGAAAAAAAATAATAGTGCACTTGACAGCTTTTGGTAGATGCAACCTTCCTGTGAGGTTCCTAGAAGAACAGTGAACAATCAGTACAGTGGCTGTAGCTATTCCTGATTGTCACATTCAGACTGAATAATCCAGCATTCTCGTCCATGACACGTTCGCCATGCTTCAGGTATCGTACCAGCCCTCCCCCTCCCAGAGAGCCCAAGAGATCAACGTCTGCTTAGACTTAGTGGCATGCACAGTATCGAATGCCTACCCTCTGAGGTACCTCCCATCATTGTCACCATCGCATCATTATGTCAGCTCGGTCAGCAAGGAGCTGTTAGTAATGACAACAGCAATGACGATGAGACACCACGTGAAGGTAGCCCCCAGAGTCGTCTCGGTGTACCCCTACTTCAGGCCCCGCTCACTCCCCAAAGAGCAGTTGGCTGCCCTCCCCTATGTTTATATTAATATCCGCTGTGGTCGCTTACATTGCCTACACTCACTTCACGAAGCCCTCGACCGCCGGCAGACCGCCAGTGGCTTCCACAACGGCACCTTCACCATCTGGCAGCGGTCGGTGAAGCTCGTACCGGAGTATCTTACGGTTTCATCACAGATGTCGTCCACCATGAACCTCCAAAGGAGCGGCTGGCCTACCTTGATCGCCTCGAAGCCGATGCCAGCCGGATAAAGGCCAGTCCCGAATGGAAGGAGAAGGAGCGCCAAAGAGAGGAGGACCAAAGGTACCTCAGGAAGATGCTGAGGCCTGTCATTTCCAGTAGGCCTCGACCACATAAGGGTGACACTGTAAACCGAGCAAGCCGAGGGTT
>JAAPAO010000383.1:0-34355 GCA_013115145.1 Perkinsus chesapeaki | reverse complement strand
TTAACTTCACGGGGACAACTGCTCCTCCGGGAAATCCCTTCCGGAATGAGCAAGCACCAATATGCTTGCAGGTGGCTGCATATCAAAACGTAGGAGCTGCCACCTCTAGTAGTGGAACAGACTGGAGAGATCCCCAACTAGAAAAGAGGCGCAACCGATTTGCTAATCTTATGCAATAGAGTTCCTTGAGAATAACAGAAGGGCAGCACATATGCGCATGCGTGCAAAGAGTAGCGGTTCTAAACGAGATATTGTTTTACCTTTAAAATCATCACTTCTCCACCGCATGATGTGCATGTAGAGGTAGAAAGCGGAAGTGTTGAGATTGCATATTGTTGATCACATTTGATACCACCTACCTGTAGCCGGTTTGTACGGAGGGCATGAGGACGAGGCAAAAGCCGATGGACTGGAAAGTTCATCACTCGAGAATGGGCCCATTGCCGTACGGAATGATAAACCGGAACCAAATATATGTTACTAAGGGGACACGTTATGCTCGTAATGAAGCATCACTATTATGAATGACTCTCCTTCAGGCAAGGTACTTGTGCGTACATGAGCCCATCGACCGGCTTTGATACACAAGAACTCCTTAATCGAAACTAGCGAGAGACGAGACGGTTAACCATTCCATCTTCCGGCGTAGTCGATCCCTCGAGGAAATGGCTGCTCAGACCTCGCAAAGTAGAAGCTAAATGAAGCTCTCAACAAAGGTGGGCTGGACTTCCGCCAGCCGCCTCTTTGTTTAGCTCTCACGAGTCGAACATCGGGCCAACGCGCGCGTCACACGCACGCACGCGCGTGACATTTCCAACCTCCATACTTTTCCAACGGGTACCTATAATTACTTTCTCCCTTTCCGCATAACCATGCCTGGGAAAGTTGTAGACGATGTATTGGCTGACTCGAGTGATTTCTCAGCGTGATGTTTCAGTTGTATATGATGGGAGGGCACTGCGGAAGTGTACTCATCACCCATAGCGAAAAAACAGGCTGCACGGCAGACTTGAGATAGTCCGATTTACGATTGTGGTTTAGCTTCAGGAACACGAATCTGCAGTGGTTGTCCTTTCTTGCGAACACAGACGCAAAACGCCCTGCCGTTGGGTGGGTGTGCGGCCTGGAGACACAAGCAATCCCGAGGCCCATGGAGGCGCAAAAACATCGAGACGCACATGCGTGCAACTCGACTACTGTATCATTAACAACGCTCAATACCACGAGATCCAAGCGCGGCTGCGTGGATCTGAGACTCGGCCCTGTTTGCTGCGCCTCATCCCTCGAGCTGCCAAGCGTGGGTGCAAAGGAAACAAGGTAACGGTGTTAGAAATCCGAGTTGAACGATTGAAAATGGCGCAGAATTTGCGGCTCGTGGCTTCCATGCTTATAAATTTCACACAACGTTTCTGATGTTCATTACTGCGTATTGAGTTAAACTGAACAACCGTCCACTGACGCCATAATCTCATAGACCTCATCCGGTAAATGACGGGAAGGGGACATATCGGGATTCGGTGTGCAAGGTGACAGTCTTCTGATATCGCCGTGAATTGACACCGAGACGACAGATGCCACAGTACAGACTTTGGTCTTCCAGTAACCAGTAGTGATCAATAAGATTGAGTTAGTATCCATGTGATTGAGATGTTACACGTTGTGCATCTAGTGTTATCGCCAACTCTGAGGTTAATAGTCACATTTCATACCACTTACCTGTAGCCGGTTTGTACGGAGGGCATGAGGACGAGGCAAAAGCCGATGGACTGGAAAGTTCATCACTCGAGAATGGGCCCATTGCCGTACGAAATTATACCAGAAGAAGTCACACCGATTGTCGACGTTGTTCCGCGTTCCTTACTCTCAGAAAGTGTGCGTTATCAACGATAACAACCTTTGGGTTGTCACCTTTTCCGAGGTGTTAATCATTCGGTTTTGGAGACGAAGTAAGATCCCTTGTGCGCATGCGTTCAGCCCTGTATATTGCGAGACGAGGTCAAAGAGTTCAATCACGTAGATGACCAGCCTACTCTAGCACCGGAGTTATCGTCATCAACTAATCCATGAAGGGTAGTCACCGTGATAGGTTTTAACGACTAAAAGTGGGAAACTTGCATCCCCTGTCATCCAGTTATGCGACTAAGGTGTCACCGAGCAGCACGGTCACCGAATTGTCATCTTTAATACCCAATTCTGACTCGTACTTTCTTGGAGGGAAGTAACTAGTTGATGAACTGAGGATGTCTGTCTGCGGCTGACTGCGGGTGCAACTCAATAGGACGTCAAACAATTATGAAACTCAGAAGAGATGTTGTAGCGTTCAACAAACACGAACAGGTGATCTAGCCAAGGCTATCACTCCAGACCAGCTGCAACACCCTTGAAAGATAGTCCGCGTTGGATGAGCTCCACCCAATATCCATCGGGGTCGAGTACAAAGGCAATGTTCCGCATACCTCCCTCATTAGGCTTCTTGTGGAATGGTACACCCTACAATAAAATCATCAGGTGCTCCCAAACTAGCCAGTCCGCGTAATCAGGTGCAAAGTTATCTTACTTGGGAATTCAAATCCCCACAGAATTCATCGAGATCATCAACAAGAAAAGCGGTGTGACCGAAACCTTTGGGAGCTGTGTTGCCGTTATGATACCTAGAAAAGGGAATTATAACGGTAGGCCTCAACGAGACTTGCCGTCCTCCAGCCGGTGGGTCTTGGTTATGAGTGAGCTCTATAACAGGCTGCCACAGACTACTGACAAAGTCCTTGGCTTCCTCAGACTGGGGCGGAGGGGCGCGAGCTTTCTGTTCAGGGGTCAAGGTTGCCAAGAAGTAAAGTGAAAAGTCTCCGTGATCAGAGCACCTATGATGAAGCCAGTCTCACATAACAGATAAACAAATACAACTGCCTCACCTGACAATCTGCATGCCCAACTGATCAACGTAGAATTTGAGACTCTTCTCGGCATCGACAACCCGTAGCATCGTCTGAGAGAGGCTTGTACCATGAAGAGCAGCACCCCCTTTAGTTCGAGCCAAGATCTCGATCCAATAACTGAGAAAGATCAAGACTGCTGTGATGGGCGCTCGCAAAAGCAGTATGTTAGCTCGTACCCGTCGGGATCGGTAGCGAAAGCTACATTACGCATCTTGCCTTGGGAAGGGAGTTTACGAAAATGAACTCCATCCTTCTGCAGCTGCTCACAAGAAGCCTCCAAATCCTGGCCTGAAGCTCAAACGAGTTGACAGTGCTAGAGATAGAGGCGCCGCCGCTTTACTGTCAATGTGGAAGGCTATATGTCCAAATCCTCGATAAGGTTCCTCATTGCCGTTGTTGGCCTTCCAATCGGCTGGATCATCCCAGCTGTATGTGAGTTCCAGATAGTTATCTAAGTCCAGCATTAAGTAGTACTAGGTTCGTTCAGAGTGTGTTATGCTACCAGGCATAGTCCAAACATACTTCTCGCTTTCAAGTGTTCCAACAGTGCTCGGCAACTTACCCTTACTGACTGGGTTTGGCGTCTCAAGGAAGTACAAAGAAAACTGCCACTGCGGGAAATCGTACCTTACAACACACAGACCATCCCGCATTCGTAAGTCTTCTATGCACACTTATGTATCAGCTTCATTCCGAAGTGTTTCGTGTAGAAGTCGACGGTGGCCTTGGGATCCTTCACCCTCAGCATGGTGTGATGGAATTGACTATGCAACTTCATGCACATGCTGTCAGCCGCTGGAGCTAGTCTACCGGCTCGAGATTCGAGTACATGGGACCAACCGAATGCCATTACTTTTGTATATAACCAACAATAATAATCACAAGCTACTACTTACTGAGGTAAACACAAAGGCGCGCTGAGACGATAATTATGTATTCTCTATATAATGAAGTGATTACTAGTAATTGCAGATAGCGCAAACGAACTGGAATACGCGCGTGAGAGGACAAGTAATGCACAGTGCATCTTTATAATGCCAAATATGAGTGCGTTCAATTTTCGTCCCGTTGCGGAGATCGGCGCGAAAGTCGACATGTTGAGTCTGCTACACTCTCAGCTCCTTGCTATGGGACAAAATACGGGACAATTGCACAAAGGTGTCACAAGAGCCGACGTTATAGTCGGTGAACGGCATAAGCACTGAACACAACAAGCCAGAACAACATAAGAACTTGTCATGTCATCAACTTGTGCCTTTTTGAGGCGGGAAAAAAGCCGGGATTAATCACGCACATGCAGCGTTACAAAAATATGGCGAGAATGCCAAGAGCTGCTGACGATAGAGTCAGGCTCATCTTAGCGCCTGACACATCAGGATTACGGGTGGAGGTGGCAGGTCCCACGGTAGATCCGAGATTTACAGAATTCGGCGTATAAGTCGGGGCGCTGCTGCTAGCGTCACCATCATTATCCGGGGCAGTGGTGATACTAATGCCATCGTCATGGTGGTCTGGAGTGGTGGCGCTACCGGCGCCGCCATCATCGTCAACACCAACGGCGGTGGTATTATTATTAACATCATCATCGTCCTCGTGTTCATCATCATTATCATCTTCTCCTTCTTCCTCTTCCTCTTCTTTTTCATCATCATCATCACCAGTACCACTAGTGCCGGGTGCGGAGGTAGTCCCCACGGTGCTGGGGTCTATAGTTTCGGAACCACTTGAGGTACAGGTAAAGACTTTACTTAAGCTGATGTAAGGTGAAGTCTATAAAAGATGATGATGCAACAACAAATAAAAGGTAACTTACGTAAGAGGTAACCAAGTATGCTGTAACAGTTACATCACCTTCATATAGACCACAGTTGAGTTGGGCGGTAACACTGCTCTTAGCGTTGGAGTTAGTGTGTGAGATAGCTGTCCTTGAAACGAGAGCTTCAGGGTCGGGGCAGCTGTTTAAGTAGGTCGAGCCCTAAAGCATCAAGGTGTGCTAATAAACTCACCTTAGCTGCTTACTGCTGGTAAAGATTCAAAACCGAGGATCTGTGCTCCGTCGTTAGACTGCTCTTTGGCCTTAACGAGGAACCCTTTGAAGGTAATAGTCGATGTCACCGTAACGTCGAAGATTCCAGAAGAGGAAGTACTCTCAACACTAAGACTGTAGCCCTAAACATCAACAACACAATTATTGTCCCCTTGGTTCATGAAACGAATTCCCACCGTAGTGTCGGTAGCAGCTGTACCACCAGCACCCGAGTGTGCTTGAGGGCCAGTACAGCTTCCTGCCATACCGGGATAGGCATAAGCTGGACCTGAACAATATGAACCAAGCGGGAGTGGCGAGACTTCTCAACGGGGAAGCACTGAGTTACTGGTTAAAGAGACCATGGTGATGGCAACGACGGATACACGTGACATAAACCTTATAAGAAGATACAAAAGGATGAAGCGCAAATGAACTGAACTACATCTCAACAGTCTGGCATGTTGGGCAAGGAAAGGTGTGTCACCGACGAATCTGAATACCGCACATAAGGATTGAAATGAGACGGGCTTATGGCGCTATGTCTCTCCTGAAGGCGTGCTAATGCACGAAACCGATCGAGACGTGTGTGCTGCGAGAGAACTTCGATATCAAAATCACGCTCACGCAGGAGGGAACTCACAACACAGGAAATCGCGACATCTGATCGCCGAGGCTGCTGACCTTGCGTTTCTCGATTCTTCTCCCCTGGACTATACAACGCAATATAACCGATAATCGAATTCAATACATCCATGCTTATTAGCAACATGCCGATGTCAAGTGCTGTACTACGGGCAATAATGGGTATATTAGAAGGTATGTGGCCTCAGTATCACATCATCAAAGCTGCAATGCCAATAGCTGCTATAGACAGTATCAACTCCTTTGAGGTATCCGAGACAGCGGGAATCGCAGCACTATCGTGATCGTCGTGATCGTCGTCATCGTCATCATCACCGTCCCCGGGTGTTGAAGTAGTCGCCACCTTGCTGGGGTCCATAGTTGCTGAACCACTTGAGGTACAGGTGAAGACTTTACTTAAGCTGATGTAAGGTGAAGTCTATAAAAGATGATGATGCAACAACAAATAAAGGACAACTTACGTAAGAGGTAACCAAGTATGCTGTAACAGTTACATCACCTTCATATAGACCACAGTTGAGTTGGGCGGTAACACTGCTCTTAGCGTTGGAGTTAGTGTGTGAGATAGCTGTCCTTGAAACGAGGGCATTAGGGTCGGGGCAGCTGTTTAAGTAGGTCGAGCCCTGAAGCATCAATGTGTGCTAATAAACTCACCTTAGCTGCTTACTGCTGGTAAAGATTCAAAACCGAGGATCTGTGCTCCGTCGTTAGACTGCTCTTTGGCCTTAACGAGGAACCCTTTGAAGGTACTAGTCGATGTCACTGTAACGTCGAAGATACCAGAAGAGGAAGTGCTCTCAACACTAAGGCTGTAGCCCTAAACATCAACAACACAATTATTGTCCTGTCTCCTTCGTGAATGTAATGAAATCTCACTGTAGTGTCGGTAGCAGCTGTACCACCAGCACCCGAGTGTGATCCAGGACCATCACAGCTTCCTGCCATATTTGGATAGGCATACGCTGGACCTGATGAAGGGAAAGTGGTACATGTGGCTACGGCGGAGCTTACTGGTAAAGCACGTGATGATGGCGAAGCCGCTAAGAACCGAATTGAACATTTGAGAAATTGGGAGAGGCTCTCTGGCTTTCAAATGAACTGAATCATACGTTGATAGGAATGTCAAAGGAGGAACGTTAATTAGCCGCCTTGAAGAGGCAAACACCAAAAGGACCCAATGAATGGTGAACGGCCCGTGTCGACGGGGGGCCACCACTCATGTTTCTTTTATAAGTAACTCTCCCAGACGATATGAACGGGACGACCCTTGATTAAAAGCGATAGTCGATGATTTCTGTAAATGTGGATATTGTTAGACAGTATCTCCAAGGTCCGTCTCTTTGCAAATACTGAGCAACCCCTCCCTTTGCTGTATAACACAAGCATGCGTACAGCCATCATCAGCATCAACTCCATACAACCAATAACATGCATAACTGGCAGCGGCAACTGCCAATGAACAACGAGTCGAGGAGCTACCAGCAGCAGCAGTATCCACGATGATGGTGGGCAATATAATAGGAGAATATCACCACTATCACAAGGAAGCTCAGACTCGACTGCCGAGCGGCGTTCCAACACAGGAACCCAACAGGGCGAACGTCATCTTTTATTATTCACTATACAACTACGAGCGCGTACGCAAATATAAGGAGCTCCGCACTGTCCATACCGCTCCACTAGTTAAACGGAAAGAAGAGGTAGAGTAATAAAGCTGCATTAAGGTGATAGGAAATAAGGCCAAGTTAAAAATAAGGACATAGAAAAACCATCCTCTGTCTCGGTGTTAATCTTGCTTGTCTATGCAAACAGGACCCTCGATTACGCAGGCACTTGCAGCAGCAGTAGCAGCAGCAGCCTATGCCGTAGTTTTAGCACTAGTTACTTATGACTCACCAAGACAATTAAGGATAAGCTGGGCGCTGAGAGCCTCAGTAATGATAAAAAAGATGAGGGTAGTAGTAGGAAGCCTTTGCGAGCTTTGATGATGCTATGTTGGCCAGAGTGATATAAGTGGTGGTTAACGATAGCAGTTCTTTTATGGTGTTCCCACAAACAGTAAAGGGTTTTATCAAAAGGTTGTTTACAACAATCATTAAAAATCATTTTGAATAAATACATCATCATTATTATTCTTATTAAATTAATATCTACCACCCGTCACCACCCCCTATGCCAGCGGGAGCGGCGTTGCCACCAACCCCACTGTGCTGCTGAGCATGCTGGGTGAGATGTTCATCGGTCTCCAACAGGAACTCTAGACACTCGGGGCTCCACCCGCAGCCCTCCACTGACTTTGGTAGCATTGAGAGATCATCAACCGGTAGAAGGTCAACAGGCATCGACTCCGAGGCAGCCGGGGCGACATCCAGGAACGATTGAGGCGAACAGCAGGAAACAGTTCCCGCTGCCGTAGATGGCGCGCCGGGCATGATAGCATCATCTGAGTCTGTAATTTCGTTGAGAAGTCTCTCCTCGAAGCTGCTAAGCGCCAGTTCCATGGCAGCACAGGAGCGTAACTGCAAAGACAAGACCTTCATCATCATCCAAGTAAAGAAGAAGCGTCTTACGATAGACTTGATCTGATCACCGCCGAGAGTGTCTAGGTTTTGCAGTATCCTGGCACAAGCGGACAGCAGGAAGCCGCCGTTGCACGGGCTCGACTTCATTCCAAGGCGCGCCATTAAATTGAACAATTGAACCTGACAAGTCTTAATATGAGTACCCTTCGATTATGCTTACGATTTTCTCCAGAGACACTTCCTCCAGCTTGGCCACGGTGGAGAGCTTCAAAGCCGTATGTTGCATCAGAATGTCAACGCGCTCAGAGGCTTGCGCGTACTCCAACGGACCCACGGACGGATGAGGCATCGACGGCGGCATCTCCTCATCGCTGGAGACCGTTGGGGCTCGGATACCCTCCTAAGGGTGGTGAAGACATTACCCTGTTGCTGATGCTGGCCGAACCAACCTGCGCGAATCCCTGCATAACAACGATAATCTCATCAACCTTAATGTTAGTGATGTTTTCAACAATGTACCTTGACCAAATGAGCGTAATGTGAAGTAAGTGGTGGCAGCCAAGCCGACTTACACACTGGTGGTCAACAACATGGGCAGGTTGGTGTAGCCCAGGCTGTGCATTGGACGGAGGATCTTCGATATCAAGAACTTACCGTATTTATGGGGGGAGAGCACCACATCAGACGCAATGGCCTAAAACGTGTAATCGTGAAACGAGAAACGGCGGAGCGAAGCATCAACTCACATCCATAAGGTGATTGCAGTGATAGTTTAGCTTTGCCAATGAGCACATAACATTGCCAACACCCTGACCGTCGTAACGGCACATCATCGCCGCTACACAAATGCATATTTCACTCAGGAGACTTTCATTGTAACTGGGAGAGGAGGCCCTGCCGCCATCCAGCACTACTGCGAGGCCCTACCAGTTGAGACGACCGTAGGCATAGAGGAGATTGGATACCTCCTGAGGTTTGAAGGTGCACAGGTTGTTGGCCACTTTTCGAGCCACCAAGTCCATCAATTCCTTGTCATAATACCCAACCCTGGATAGACCGTATAGCATATTGGAGAAGTTCTGGGGACGGAAGTGACTGAAGAAATATGATCTTCGACTGGAACTCGTGGTGCTGCTGTGACGGGTACTCCAGCCTAGTCTTAGCCGCTTCCACTATAGCCTGCACCACGTCCTTCTCTTCAGCCATCTGCAGCTTGCCTATAGCCCAACAGATATTAGATAGTGACTGGCAGCTCGAGGTCGGTGCCAACTGCTCACCAGTGAGAAGGCAAAGCACGTCCCCATCCGCCGCTCACCTCAATAGCTCTCTCCAACACTCTCTTCACCCTACCATCCCTCGCCAGTGCCCTCTGAGTCCCTTCATGATTCTGCGTGATACTTGCCAATCGATGTATCAGCGTAGAGACATTAACCGAGTTGAGCTGCTCCACGTGAAGGTCCACGATGGCTAGGAGACCATTCACCGACCTGACCCATCAATCCAGCCCCCTACCGACAACAACAGTAACAGCCCTAGCAACACCTTACCTTGAGTTCGCAGCGTTAAGAATGTTCTTTTGTATCTCAAACTCATTCGCAGTAGGCTGACGATGCCCTCTGTAGCCACCACCACCTCCGCCGCCGCCTCCGCCCCCGCTGGAGTTAGGCTAATAACATACTCTCTGTGGTCCTCCTCCCTGGCATACTAACACTCACCCTGTACTTCTCAAATCCTGGTGGTTCCGTGTCGGTTGATAGACTAGTAGATTTCCTTCTTGGACCACCTTCATTCTTCTACACGGCAACACTTCCATCGTATCCCATCACCAAGCTTACCGTAGACGCCGGCCTGTCCCTCTTAACTGCACTGGCTGGTATAACCAACAATGACATCTCCTCCTCTTCCTGCTCGCCCTGCTCAACCCTTTCAGCTTTCTCAGCAGCCTCAGCCACTAGTAAGGCAGCAGCGGCTACTTGCGCCTCAGTTTCCTCGTCCACTTGCTGCTGCTGTTGTTCAACTCTCCTGCCACACTTCTCATCAGCAACCTCGATACTTCCTTCCTCCTTCGACGATGGTGCAGCGATGATCTCTTCATCCTCCTTCGGGAGTTCCTCCTCCTCTGCAGCAGCAGCAGCAGTAGCGGTCTGAGCAGCCGCATATGTTGGCGAAAAGACGGAATAATGGGAAGCTCGGCCCGAATTCGTTCCATCGCCCTGAAGTTGTCCAACTTTGCCCGTCCCCCTTCGGTCGACCCCTCCATGCTCGCCAAATCACACTGGAAAGTGCCGAGAGAAGTCAGAACCGGCGAGAATATCGTTTTCCATTTTCCCCAAAAGTGCCATGAATTTTTTCGGCTTCCATTTCTTGCCCAGGTACATAGCCACCATCACGCATGAATTCCACGTAAAGTATGCGTAATAACCCCCAGGGATGAGGGGCCCTTTAAGGCCTCATTATTGCCAATAATACAGTAGCAATACGAACCAAGCTTCCTACAGCGAACTGATAATAGGAAGCCGCCAAGCCCTATTATGAGGCCCAGCAGGCAATACCAGCAATCCATCTCCTCCTCATCTCACCTTTCCATCCTCCTCAACCTTCTCCTCCACCACTTCCATAGGAGCAGGACACTTCTCCCTTTCAACAGGCGTCGGTGGTGGAGCCGACTCCATGTGCACTTTCATAGGCTTGTCAGCTTCCGGCACTGACGACGGGCCCTCAGATATTGAAAAGAATGATGGAGCGAATACTCGGCATAGCCTAAACAACAACCAACTCGGACATGTCGGGCAGCGGTGGCGATGATGGCGATGATGGCGGTGGTGGTGCTAGGTACTACCATAAAGTGAGGGGTATGCTGACCAGATAGTAGAGAAGGTCTGAGACTTCGAAGACCATCTAGTCAGGTAATAACTACAAACAACACTCACACAGCAGCAGCTCACAGCCATGGACAACTCAACTACTACAACTGCCGGAAACACTGATGCAAGCAGTAACACCATTGCAGCCTAATTTCGTGGCGCGCTGTCAAATAGCGTCATCAAACAGTCCCTCAACGACTGTATTATTCTGGAACGGCTTTCTAGCAGTTGTCTCTCGGCCAGCCGCAACAGAATCAAACTCCCTCCGTGCTACCGACCGACGCATGACCCTACTATCCTGAGATGGCCGCCCCCTGCCACCCTCCGGATGTCTCCGTTCAACCCTCAACAGGATCTCTCGAGTCTAACAACACCACCACAGTCAGCATCGGCAAGTCCACGACACCAACCATATCGGAGGCAAAGGGAAGTTACAGGAAAGCGACCTGTCCGAATTTTCACACATTAGCGCGGATGCTACGTAGGTAACCTGCATGAGGACCTTAGGGATATGTAATACGTTACCAGTGGTAACTTTATCATAAGGCTATTAGATATCCCATCCCTCCCACCACAACCCTAGTACTATCACCTTCTCCCCAAACTCCTCCTCCACCGACTCGTCTCGTGCCAAGGTAAGGTAAGCTCGCCACGCGTGAGCTATGAACCTTTGGCCCTCCTCCTCCACAATCCCTTCATCGACACGCTTGGACAACTCATGAAATAGACCATACAGCGATGCTTGGTGAGATTCGCCTGATCCACCAGTACCCCTAAGCCGCCCTATTACCCCTACCTTCCTGCACTTCTCCCATAGCCACCAAACACGTTGCAATCTGCGTCACCTCCCTAGTCCCTACCGACCCCAGATCCACTTGCTGCACCCATCGAGCACACCCTACCCTCAAAGCGGCCAAGGTCGCTTCAAGAGGGCTTACAGCACTCTTGCGGCTAGAAACATGGCGACCTGAGTCACCCACGTGGATCAAAGGATATATTCAACCCTACTTGGGCCCTTTTGCTTCTGCAAGGAATTGAACCTGCGCCTGGCCGCATCCATCACCATGGCCACCGCCACTGCGTCTCCTTCCCCCACAGTCCGGCCCATATAAGCCGAGAGCAACGCTATATGAAGTGAGCTGCTACCAAACCTGGTCAGTGAATACAACCAAATCTACCCCCGACCATAACCGTCTACTTCAATTTAGTCAACCCTTGAATAAGCATTGCCAGCTCCACTGTAGAGAATTGGTCCAAGCCCATCTTGTCCAAAGCACAATGGGTAAGGGAGGATAGAAGGCGATAGTCATAGAAGCGTGCTCTAGCAGCAGCCTGCACAACAGCACTGATGTTCATCGGCCGCAGTTCATCAAGGCGATGCGTGAGTGGCCTAAACATTGGCAAAGTGATGATGAGGTGGTTTTGATCGGAGATGATGGAGCTTAGGTCTGGGCACTGGGCAGTAGAGATGCTGACTCGTAGTTATAACATCCTGTACAGTGGCCAAAGGTGGTTCCGGGGGGCTCCCCCATCATAGATACCATTTCGGCCGATAACACCAGCCTCAGAGACCAGCTACGGAAGTAGCTGATAACATGGTACCCTCTTGGAGGGGATGTGATATTCCATCCGATTCGGCAAACTTGAAAAACTGAGCGAACTTTCTCTTTTTACCCCCTTGTGGCCAATTTTCCAACCGCCCCAGGCTTGGTGGTCGAGGCAGGTTCGATCCCTGCCTCGACCATGTCTTATCGTCCACGCCCACTATAATTACACCTTCACTCTTTCCAACCAATCACAATCCGTATTACTCTGATATAGCCATAAACAACTTGGCAGCGTCACAAGCGTCACGCGCCCCAGCCAATGCAGTAAGTGCCAAAGTGATCTCATCAACCTAACACAACTCCTGTCCCCTATCCTCCTCCTACTACCCCTCACCTTCATACTATCGGCTCCCCTCACTACTGCTTGTCCTAGTATATCCACCATCCTTCGATCACTTAACTTCGCCATGGTAAAGCTGTACAGCAGACTAGCCGCAGTTGTGCCTTTTATCTGAGCACCCAGCCCTACCCCACCACCACTGCAGCTGTTACCTACCTCCTCACCGCACTTAACGATCCTCTCAGCCATACTCTCCAGCAGCCTCC
The DNA here is from genome assembly GCA_013115145.1 of Perkinsus chesapeaki. Taxonomy (NCBI): domain Eukaryota; phylum Perkinsozoa; order Perkinsida; family Perkinsidae; genus Perkinsus; species Perkinsus chesapeaki. The sequence goes on along the minus strand of JAAPAO010000383.1, from coordinate 21,209 downwards.
TATCTAACCCGTGTCGCCGATGCCCGGCGAAGGCGTGGAGCGCCGAAGCCAGCTCCTCCGGGTTCAGGTGGGGCGCTCGCGAATGCAACAGTTCCTTCAACCGGGGATACAACAGCCCCTCCTCATCCTCGTACCCCAGTCTAGTCAACGCCTTCATAGTAGTTACAGCCGGCATCACCCTCCCCGTCTCGATCACCCCAGAGCTCTTCACGGTGTCCGCGGCCACAACAGCAAACCAGGAAGGGATTCGATGGGAGGCCTTGGAGATCGAGGTAAGGATGCTGGCGAGGACGGTATCATCCGCACAGGCCATGCTCTGTTTCAGGGCAGGCAGCGAGCGCTCTATTAAGATAGAAAATTCTTCCGGGTGCGCAAAGCGAGTGGAGAACTGTAAGATACTCGCCAGATGAGCGCAATCCGACTTGTCCATCTCCCCCATCCCACCGATGACCTCCGCCGCATCCTTGACGAAGCTCCCCACCTCAACCCCAGAAACCCCGGGTCGACTTAAGATATTCACCCTCTGAGCCAGCAAATAGAGTGAAGATACGGCCTCCGCCCTAACAGCCATAACACAACTAAGCCACACTTCACCGCAGTAGTAACAACAACTCAACAGCGGAAGACCTTGAACAATAGTAAACCACCGTCTGGCCATGCTATCATACCACCGCCGAAACTACCGCTGCATGCCCGCCGCCCCCGCCGCCGCCATAAGCTCCTCGCCTACCTTCTTCATCTCCTCCCGTAGCATCATCTTAGCCTGACCTATCTCATACCAACTTTCCTTCACATCATCCTCCCCTATCCCCTCCTCTATCCCCTCCAACCCAAAGCTTGCCAGCGCACCTTCTCTGCTACACATCACAGGCTCCCACCCTTCATCCCGGCCATCACTGTCCGTATCACTCAGCACACTGCCATCTACTGTATCCCCTACCACTCGTAAACGGGATAACGCTACAGCAAAATCCTCAAAAAGTCGAGGGTGCTGAGCCGTCCTGCCTGTTAGGAGCACTCCTCCAAATGCCAAAGTGAGTGGCATTCGGCGAGCCATCCGAAAGTCAAACTTCCTAGACTCCTCAAACCAGTAGCTACTCTCCTTCTCCTCCTCACCATCACTTTTAACTACCCCACTACCTACGACATCATTACCAACTTCATCATCAGCCGGTATTTCACTCTCCTCCACCTGCTCCTCCACGAGCGGCTCCTCAGTATCCTCCTCCACCACCGCTGCACTTACCTCCACCTCTTCAGCTACAGCAGCTTCAGCCGCCTCCTTCTCCCTCTTAGCCTCCTCTCTGATCTCCTCTGCTATCTCTATTAACAACTTAGCATCCTCACTCAAATCTTGCTCATCTTGCATTTCCTCAACTCCACTAGACTCCTCCTCCTCTTCTGCCTCTACCACTCCTCTCTCCTCTATCAGCCTTCTAGCCTCCACTGTCCTTGGGTCATTCTCATACCCTCCAACCTCCTCCCTATCCATCTCCTCCCTATCAACCTCCTCCACATCCACCTCCTCTCCCCCCTCCTCCTCTTCTTCCTCATCGCTCCCTTCCCCAGCATCACCCCGCTCTAACACTGCCTCCGCCAACTTCAATCGCAGCTCCTTCTTAGCTCTCCGCCTAGCCTCATCGTATACATCCAACCATGCCCTCCATGACCACCAAACTACCGCACGCCACAAAATATCCACCATGCGCCCAATCATTTTCTTCCTCTTTTTCCTTTCCTCCCTCTCCTTTATCTTCCCACTCCTACTCTCCTCTATAAACCTTCCCAAATGCCTCAACGGTGCCTTGCCCGGCTTCTGCATCAGCACATAGCTCGTTTCATTCTGACCCAGAGCCCTGCAGTCTCCTCCCACCCGAGGGACATACAACCCGTCCATGACCACATCGCTGCTGCTCATTAAGTCCCCGTTAGCAGCTCTCAACTTCCCTCGCCTTCCTCTCCTATTTTTCGATTTTTCCATCAGTTTCTCCACCCTCCGTATAATGGACCCATCATGCCCCTTCTGTCTCCGTTCCTCCAACTCTCGTAGCCCCTCCTCTTTCACCTTTGCCTTCCAAAAACCCGGCAAACATGCCCCTGATATCTGACACCCACCAACAACCCTTCACCTCACCACCGCAATCGCTTCAAAGATAATCGAAACGGTATAGAATATGCGACCAGTAATATGAATACAAATATTACTATATTAATAACAGCTACGTGCTCGCACCATACACGGCGCCAGCTAGTAGGAGTCATCTTTTGCCTGTCAGTACGACAAGATACCCAACCATATTATTGAATAAAATAGCCTGCCACAACTCAAAGCCTCCCACCTACCTTAACCCTTCGCACAGCATCCCCACCAAACTGAGCCAACACCACTTCAATCTCCGATAGTGCCGAGGTATAACTGGTCGGGCGATACACCACAGTGAGCTCCGCCGGTCTCTCCGGGCTAATCCTCTCCCTGAACCTCTCTAACTTCTCTCGACTACCCACCTGCTTGCCTACCTGTCTACCGTCACCACCAAGTCGGGATGTTGCCGCACATGAACCAGTTCAAAGTCGAACTCTAGAGGAACATCACATCGGAGAGGAAACCGTTTTTCAACGGTAGAGCCAATGGCTACTGTCCCTGAATATGACCGCTGCGCCACGAGATTATCTCTCCTACCAAAATCAACCAGAGTCGGTAGTTCCTTCTCTACTAGTTTGTTAGCAGTGGCATAGACATGGACCGGCACGTTCAGCGAGGCATCATGCTCCCCCGGCACCTCAGAGGAGGAGGAGCCAGCTGCTGCTGCTGTCTCCACAGCTCCACATAGGACCTAGGTAGGGCTCGGGTATGGTAAGAGGAGCTATAGCTAGCTCACCCTAATGCATTCATATTTATATCGATAATCATTGACTTCCACCACTACATCAATCTCTTCGCTCATACCAGGAGCCAGTAAACCCTTCTTAATGCATTCCAGTTTGATCCAAGGGCTAGATGGTGGTATCACAACTACTCTGAAGGCGGATCACGCTAATAGCCAACAAGATCTCCACTTTCAGTATCACATGGCTTACCTAATATCGTACGGTAGAGGGCTCCTAGAAGTCAGGAGTAGATTTCACAAGATGAAGTTAGGAGATATTCAACCGTGAATCAAACTGCGATATAATAAAGGGGGTGTTGTATAATCGAATATACACTATCCACAACCAAGTGTCACTCATGTCAAACACTTGTCCGAAGCAGTGCTCGAATCGACTTAATAATCGATATAATGTTGCAATTGCCGCCAAGTCCCTCCTCCTCCTCCCAGACATGACCTCCATATTACCTCACACTCGACACCCCAGCATTGATTATCCTTAACCTCTGTGTGTATTTATGATGTCTTCTTATACCAGAATAATGTAATATTGTTGGTCTGGCCTCTATACAGCCTGCTGAACCTAGCCCATACAGTAGAAACAACAATAGCGCACGGCAATATAGGAGATATAGGATACACTAAATGCTCACAGCTACATTATAAGGTACTATCACACACCATTCATCACTATAGCAGTGATTACCCACTATATGCCATTATGAACTATTCTATCACTCTACACTGTACGCCAAATCATCATCATCTTTATCTGGCGGTTCCCATACACCCCCGCCCCCCCACATAGTTCTAGCATAAACGGTTTCCCCAAAGATCTGTGCTGTATATGAGAGTTTGAGTCTTCCCTTCACGAAGGGTTACGACAATACTAAGCTTAATATAGCCTCGGAGTTCCTGGCCTAAACCCGTTTTGGCTGTTGCGAACTAGAAAAGTCGCACAAAATTCTTACCATACACAGCTTAAGTTTGACCTAAAAAATATCCAATTTCAATGATGATATATCTACAACATCCTCCCCATTATCAGCAGCAACTCTACTACCTCATACCGAGTCCTATTGCCGATAATTTCTCTTAAAAAACACCTATCCTTCCCCACACTACCACTCCTGCCCCAAATCCCCATATATCATTACCACCACCAAATTGGGTAACTTCGAACTTTCCCTTCTTCACCAGGCTCTCCGGTATTCTAGAATCGAACTCTTCCAAACCTTCATGCCTACTCAGCACCGTCCTATCCTTGGCTCCAGTTTGGTTACTACTACCGTATCAACTTCTCCCGCACAGGGACCTTGCCCACTGCAGAGACAGGTGCCTCACCATTAGACATGACGTAAGCTAGCAAAAGGACCCTATTGAAGGAACTCAACATGCTGAAAGGGCAAATGGTAGTAGTAGAAGTCTCCTGTAGGAGAACAGTTATATAAGGTTGAATGTCAGTATTAGTGACAGAAACGACTAGAGTAACCAGTGTCCAGGCCTAGAGATGGGAAACACCACCGAAGAGGGTTAAACTGAAGAAAAACCACCTATTCGATGGTAATGACAATAACAACAGACCATCCATGAGGCCTGACCACGAATACATCACTGCAATCTACGGACCTCCTCCAGTGTCTCTTAGATTCACACACGGACCTCTACCTCCTCTCGATTCCCCTTAGGGGCCGAGGCAGGCGATGATGATACTTCAACAGATACAGCAAGTGGAACCATGCTCCGGACGTCATCGTAGACCTGAGCCCAGTTGGTGGCCACGATAGCTCCATCGGGTATTGGGGTATCAGGATTATGGCTCCAACCGTACCTAATATAACCATATCTCATACCGCTCCTTCCTCTCATCACCCATGATTGTAGTCGAACAGTATACCGCCAAAACCATGGGAAACTGCATCATTTATGTACATCGGGTTGTCATCGATGAGTAAGGTAGCGCCAATTGCCTGATACCGCTCTCTCCTCAAATCGCAGCTCAGTTATTACTTTGCACATATCGGCTTTGGAAGTTGCCTTACCAGTGAAGCCAAAATGATTGCCAAGATGCACCCGACTAGCTGGGATGCCAAAGTTCTTAAACACCCAATCATAAGTGTCTTGTCTAATTTGCTGAGGATGAAGAAGAAGCACGCTACTAATACCGCATTTTAATACATTAAACGCCTCACAGGAAATATTTATGAAAATAAAGTTATGAAATTCGAGTTGATAAAAGTATATAATTTATACGATTACAGTATAATTTATAACAACAAGGAGCTGCTGAACGGAACAATTATAAAACTATTACCGCTCAAGGAGACCTACGGTATCGAGAACCCCCCAATTGAAGGACAACACACCAAGAGTTGATAGTAGTACTAATAAGTCCAGCTACCACTTGGAAGTAATATACGGCAAGGATTACGTTACCCGTCTGTCCAAAGGATATACTTGGAAAATGTAAAGGCATCTTACCTCTTGTCGAGAAGTAACAATATGTACATCAGCAAACTTTTGTATTTTTTTGACGTATTCCTGAGCTCCAGGCACCAGAGGCAGACCAGCTTTGAACTCGGGGGACTCGTGGAATTGGTAACACTTCCTCATTGAGTCCTCTGGGGCGCCTAAAACACCAACGGTCGTTCGAGCGCTATGTTTCCGAACCGACAAAGGTGATAAGCAATGCACCATTCAGAAGCATTATAACAATGGTAACAAGGACGCTACCTCCTTGAACCTCCCAAAACCGATAAGTGAAGAAGTCGGATAGTTTGAGGTTAGTTCCATAGACTCTATTGTGCCACTTGATGTAAGTGGCCAAATACTGCCCGAGGACCTCATCAAGGTCACAGGCAACAACAGGTCGCTGCTGGGAGCAGCTGCGTAATGTGCTGGCTGATGCCATTGTAATATCAGTCGAACAAACAATTTAAAGATAGTGATTTAGTTAATGCTAACAATGCGTCAACGATTACGCAGCTGAGTAAAAATGTCACAAAGCGGAATACATCACATGCTTATAATCGTCGAGCTTGCTTTTCGTGATCCGAAATTCATAATGTGCATGCATAATCGTCGCGGAATGATCTCATCCCTACAAAACCGATATAAAAGAAGCTGTGTTATTCCTCTATTGAGCTTAGTTTGTGAATTTTGATCAATGCCTACTGTTCCAGTCGTTGTTAAATGGGGCAAGACTACATACGATGTAGAAGTGGACACATCCGAGCCGGTGGCGGTTTTCAAGGTAATACCAGTAGGGCAGCTGATAGGTGGGAATCGAACCTGGGTCGTTACTTGAATGGGAAGGAGTATCACCACTAGAGTATTTTCTCTTGTACTGTCAGGCTCAGTTAGAAAACCTGACCAGTGTTCCGCATGATAAACAGAAAATAATGGGACTACCCGGCGGCCTTTTGAAGGACAGTGATGACCTGAGCAAGAAAATAACAAAGCCAAAGCAGAAAATAACACTACTAGGTTGGTACCTGCAACCAACAGCCTTGCAGTCTTACACGTCTAAGGTACCGCTGTGGCCCAGCAACTCAAGGAGCCAGCTAAGCCGATTGTCTTTGTAGAGGACTTATCAGACGAGGAAAGGAGGAAGGTCCTCAAGGTACGCTGCTTTGTAGCTTGAACAGTGCACTTGATGCATCACAAAGATACTTTCTTTTAGGAACGATCTGTAGAAACCCTTCCCATTGGTCTAGTTAACTTGGGTAATTCTTGTTACATGAATGCCACACTACAAGCCCTCTATGCCGTCCCTCCACTGAGACAGGCACTACTAGAGTACTGTCTAACTCACACCTCTGGTGACTTCACTTTAATTCAGTTACGATAGCAGTGCCCATACGGAAGGCAGCACTCAAGAGCGCGGCCTCAGTGCCTTGATCCATCAAACCTTCAAGGACCTCGGTACCAAGGCTGAGGCCTTCGAACCGGCGAGCCTATTCATGCTGATTCGAGTCATGTACCCCGATACCTTCGGCAAGACAACTCAAGGTGATAGTATTAATGGTGATGTGGGTACTTAGTTCGGTGTAGGTATTCCTCAACAGCAGGATGCCGATGAGTTCCTCAGAGCAATCATGTTGAACCTGTCGGACACGCTCAAGACGGCTAATGGAGGGAATATTGTAGACGACCTCTTCGGCTTTACAATGAGGACCCGATTGCAGTAATATCGGTGGTGGGGGGAATATAATGGACTCATCAGTTGCCTAGAAGCCGATGCCGAGCCAGAATCCGTCTCGGAAGAGCAGCATCGTGTTCTCCTATGCCATATGGGAACACCGACCGATCCTGTGGGCCATCTGTATCAAGGTGTCCAGCTCAGTTTGAAGGAGACTATCACTAAGCAGGCCACGGTAGGCGGTGCCTCTTCAAGTATACTGTTTCAAGCGTTCAATACATTACTGGAGATCATCAAGAGATTTCGCGATGAAAGATAAAGTATCCCGCTAGGAAAAATGCCGAGCTCAACCGGTACATCGGCCACTCGATTGGGATGTTAGAGAGGAAACTTCCGGGTCGCCTGAGGTAGCCCCCCACCGTGTTAGAATGGAGGGCTATGACATATATAATAGGACGGGCCGCCGATTATGGCTTCATACTGCCGCCTTGGTAGGTGCTGGGCCGCGATGCTGAGTTTGAGAAGTCATCAGCCATGGATTCACTACCCGAGTTCCTTATAGTAGAGTTTGCACGGTTCCAGTGGAAAGGAGAGAGCACCTCGGCCGGTAGGCTATCGGGCTCTGAAGGCATTAAGTACCACGTCTGACAGGGACACAGGCCACACGAACTAAGATCACGAGGAAGGTCACTTTCCCTCAAGTGCTGGATGTCTATGATTTCTGCACTGATGATGTACAAAAAGAACTAACACGTGGCAGGCAACGCAGACGGTAGGGGTACTGGGATGAAGGCTTATTTTGGGAGGGCTGGTCCTCAGAGTGTATATGGACGAAGAAGAACGAAGGCGTATTGAGGCAAAGGAAGCTAGAAAGGATAGTGATGATGTTGAGATGACTAGTGATGGACAGGACGATAATACTGCTAAGGTGAGGAGGCGAGGATCACTTGGGGTGTATTATGGCTGCAGATTCCTACTGGAAACTACAAATGTGTGTCTATAGTGTCTCATGAAGGTCGATCGGCTGAGGGTGGACATTATATGGGATGGGCCAAGTATCAACCTTGAAAGCATCTTACGGTTATTTGGATACTATTAGGTTTAAAGAGGCTGATGGTGAGGTGTTCAAGGAGGACCAATGGGTGAGGTTTAATGATGATAAGGTTACTCAATATGATTGGAAGTAAGTCGATCGACTGCTAGTAGCCGAGGAAAGGCTGTCTATCGTAGGTATGTAGTGGACCAGTTAGTCGGTGGCAGGGCTGACACACAAATAGCCTACATTGTGATATACCAGAAGGAGAAGGTCCCTGATGGATCAATAGAAGAGATAGTTGATGAGGATATGGAGATGGAGAGCAATCCCGATGCTAAGAAGGCTAAGGTGTAATCAGCCAAGATTGATGATGATATAATTTTCGGAAATACTTTCATTTGCGTTTTCATTAACAATAACAATAACGAACCATTACAGTCAGAAACATGCCGCTGATTTATTGAGGGATTGGGCACCGCACTCGGCAGCGGCCATTGCTACTGCCTTACTTAGGCTTGAAATGTCCAATGGGCTCAGCTGAGCCGATCCCTCGATAATTGTGGGTAGAAGGTCCCAGGCCAAACCGAGAGCCTGAGGCCAATGAGCCAGCGCCCAAACCACATTGCACAGCTCTCTTATGGTAAACCGAACACTTATTAATTCCTTCAACTCAGCCTCATTGGGAGGAGACAGTTCGAGAACACATATACTCCAGAGATAGTTGGCGACGTTCTGAGAACTTCTCTGCTTTAACGGTTTCATTTTAATTCGTCTTAACGGCACCACCAGCCCAGCCTGCTTGCACCGTGCCAATGCCCATAGGGTGTTCGTAACCGCCTGAGTAGAGCTAAGCTGGACAGTCGAGGCGCGATAGGCTATCTTAGTGACACAACCTTGCACGACTTTAGTGTACGCGTCATCGTCGGGGATCAGAGCCAGGGAGCGGGCAACGCCCCAGGATACCATACTGAGATCTTGTGAGTTGAAGTCGGTCATTCTGACAGCGGCAGTTGTTACCAGATGAGCCATAACTGATACATCGGTGAACTCTAATTTTACCAAGCCCCACAAGATAGCAGCAAGCTGCTTTGGTTCAATAACATCAGGCTGGGACAAGTCCATAGAGGTAAGCCGCTTGGCGACCACTGCGAGGGTAGTCCTGCAGTCTCGAGGGCTGAACCCAGCAATAGTAAAGCTGTGCACAATATTGGCAACATCACCGCCAGACACACCATCACCGGTCATAGCTAGTCGAGCAAACTCGAGGATTTGGGGCAACTCTTTGGTCACTGCTAGAGCCCATGTCATGGTAGCAGCCTCCCGCGGGCTCCAGACATCACCAATGGTCTCGAGAGCTAACTTGGGTATTTCAGACAGACCATCAGGCTTCGGGTTACCCTTTCGGAACCATACAGCACACCGATGCATTGCACATGCAAAGTTGACAGTGCCGAGTTTGCCGGTCGGCTCAGAGAGGACTATCTTGACCACTTCAGCGGGGTTCTTGGCGTCCATCAACCTACGCTGGACCACCAGGTCGCCGGACTTGCTCCCTCGGCCTTGCTTGAATCGATTGGCCACCTCGTATATCCGACCTTTTAGATGTAGCTCATTGGGTCGGACAAGAGACATTGTGTAGAACTAAGGAGATTCACTGAAATACTCAACGCAAGATAAATTGCGCTGGCAACACACGTTTAACATGAGCATGAAGATATATGAACCTAACATCTAGCCTTCACTTTTTGCCGAATACCGAGCTCAATCTTCGCTTTAAGTGCTTAAAACCTGGGGAGTCACTGCCAGAGGGAGGGGAAGGTGGAGGCACGGCCGGGTCAACTTTCGAGCAAAGGGCCTTGATGAAGTCTTTGTTGAGGATGTCTCCCTTGTTCAGAGAAGCTGCCATAATCCTCACAGACAAGCTACACATTCCCGAACCAGATTGAAGGGCAGATAAGTCATTGGTTGCCGCCCTGGCCACTGCCTGAACAGTGGGTATCATTCCCTTCAGAGCTTCAGACACTTCCTCATTACTGAAAAAAAGAATCATACCATCGGTGGTGGTAGAATTGACCGAGGTGAGCTTGAAAAGAGTTACTTCTTGATCCCGGATTCGCCACAACTTAGACTTGTCACTTCGATTGCACGACTATTATATTCTTTAAGTCTAGGCTGCGCCTCATCCGGCAGCCATCTAAAGGAAGCTTTACGGCCTTTTTTGGCATCAACATGGCAAGTTGAGTCTTCTCCCAATTTGACCTGAATTGTATAGTATGATAGATGACGAAACAATACACAGCCTCCTTACCTCAAGGGAAACGCCTGGAACACTCATCAATCCGAAAATAACGAAGATGGCTCTGAATAGATACCAGCTATTGGTCATGGGAAGTACGTAGTGGAAACAATCACACAATGCAACTGCCGGACTCTCTACCAGTCCTCTGATAACACTAACTGTGAATAAGACTCAATCGATCTGATGTTAAGGAAGTAACTATGTGCTGCCGGGGGGGCATTACAACCATCAGCACTGCCATTCTAGAAGCGACAATTACCTAGCAGGGATGCGGGAACCCAAAGCGCTCGAACATCAGGGTAAACACGAGGCGGTTGGAAAGGACATCCCACTCAAGCGCAGCAATAACGTAAAATAATCTTAGTGGCTGTGAGACGGGGATGGTAGTGATGCATGTCCAGTAGTACTCGGTACATTGTAAACACAAGTTAGAGATGGATACACCAGGATGAACACGCAAACATCTCCAGACATGTAGGGTAGGTTTAGGCAGCTGCATGATCCAGTAGACGTTTCCTGTCGTCTTTCTGCTCTTTGCGCCTGATCTCCTTCATTCTTCTGTTGCTGCACAGTTTGGTAAGAAAATCCTCATTTGTCATTCTCGCTTTTTTCGTCAATGACTCGGCTGTTCGTCGTAAAGCGGTTCCACATAATTCGTATGGCGTTGTACCACTGTTATACATTCCTAGCACAACATTAACCGTGGGAATGCTTGCTTTTAGTCTCCCTGACGCTTCATCGACAGTCGGATAACTGAAAAGCTATAAGGGTGGGAGCAGTGCGAGAAGATGGCGACATTGTACGGATCTCCGATAGCGACAGTTCCGTATTTTGTTAAAGGCATTGTGCGTTGAATAGAATCATGTCCAGGACTGAGAACAGAGTAACCCAGCAAGATACTCAGAGCGGTCCCACCTTCCATCACATCTGAGCTCAGTCAGGGTAATTGCTTCCTTCAACATCGGCCCTTCTTCTTCGACTTTTCTTCCGCCTTCATTAAGTAAAACAGCATCTTGTCCGCCGCTCCACTGGAATACCGCATAAGTGTTGCCGGAGCGAACTCTGCACTTTCCGTCATGTGAAGTGCCCGGGTTATCAATCTGATAATGCTGTAAGGAGCGAACAGTATTAACCTGACTCACTTCTAACTTGGGGTTCCCGGCTGCAAGTTGCCAGGTGAAAAGGAAATACAAGGCGGAGTCACCACGCATTTAACAAAGTAGAACTGATGTGAGGTGGATCGGATCCACCTCACATCCACTGGATCCCAATACGAAAAAATCCAGGGCCAAACCGATTGCAAGGTCAAACGTGGAGGTCGCGGCCGGTCCGAGGAGATTGGCGGCGGAGCAGACGTTATATGATTTCGGTCGAGACTGAAGCAGTAGTAGAGCATCTCCACGCTGCTTCACACAATGGTGGTGATTGGGTTCAACAACACGACAAGAAAGTCAAGAATGACAACAACAACATCCTAATATTCGAGGAGCCCGATGAAGCATGTTTTGTGACGGAAGCATGCTGCATGATCCCCTCATTCCATCTTCTCCCTGCGGCATAGAGGGCCACAGTGTCTCTTCTTTTCTCCTGATGTTTCAGAAGGCTCCGCGGAGCTCTTTCTTATTTTATCGTTGAGCAAACCGCAGATCCATTTGACGAAGTCCTTGTTCGATGCATTCTTCCCCGCGTTCTTGGCTGTCGTCTTGACACCAATTTCACAGAATTTGAAGCGAGTGTTTTCAACCAGATAAGTAGTCAACACTTCCTCTACCCTCGGAGTTTTCTGGTACACCTTTTCGCGTACAGACCGTAAGGCTGGATCTTCCCTGAAAGTAAGAAAGGGATTGGCGAACACTCAGACGATAATCCCTCTGAAGATGTGATGCCAGGTAGCGCACCCCAGACCTTCTTCACCTTTGGCCTGAGGCAGTAGCTCGTCTCCTCCTTCTAGATGAGGTGACATCAGAGGGGGTCCTGAAATTCGGAAGTAAAGAAAAGGTAAAGCCTAGTTCACGAACTCCAACTCTTACTGTGGAACAGCGATGCCTCCTGAGCACTCTAGGTCTGTAAGATATACCGCCCCATTCTTAAGTTGCCTTTTTTGCCGACTAGACTCCTCTTCAGTTAATTGCTCCTTCCCCTCCCAAAAAGTGTGATAATAGTTCCAGTGGAATGATGCTTTGCCATTCTCACCAGCACTTACTACACATTCAACACTAGTGCCAGGCGATGGTGACGGCTCAGTCACCTGACACAGTGAAAAGACTGCCCCAAGGTCCGTACAAAAAATCACTTACCTCCAGCTTAGCGTCAGCCACTATGATCACGAACCACCATACTGTGATGACCAGCGAAAGGCACATGAATCGGAACGTCCTATTGCGGTAGATAATTAGATGCTTGTTGGGGATGGCAACTCCAAAACGGAACTTTGACTCTGGATTACGACGGAAGGGCTTTTTTGAGCACGGATCAGAAAACTCAGGGCGAGCGAAACTTCACCGCCAATCCCGAGACCACCGTGCCTGGGACGTCTCGTGATTGGTACCCGGTGCACCCGGTGCTGGCAGTACCCCTTAAAGTGAGTGCGTGTAGTGCCGAGACCCCGACATATGAGTTTCATAGAACGGCTGACTTGAATCTTCGCGAAAGCTTAGCATCTCGAAACTAGCACACATTTGGCCAATCTTTGCATATCGCAACACAAAGCATCTTGAGACACTCGGTGGAGACGAGACGACTAATTCAAGGTAGCTACTTGACCTTTCCGTCTTGTCTCTCGCGGCGGCGGGCCGGCACCGCTGACACTCGCCTCGAGCTTGCTCAATGACTCCGCCGAGTATTCCAGTGTCCTGGATGCTCGCGCTGTAACCCGTAAGAGTAGTCTGAGGCGCTGTGTGACCTAGTGGGGGAAAACAGTCAAGTGTTCTTCGTGCTTCCACCCTACCGCCGGTATGTCCTCCTCGGTAAGCTGGTGGATAAAGTCGCCAAGGCCGTCGATTGCAGCTAGCTGAGATGGACACCGAAGTTAGTTCGTGTCTTTGTAAGCGGCTTCGATCGTACTATTCGGTCGACTTTAGTTTCCAATCGTCGCAGTTGGTTTGAGCAAAGCAGAACGTCTTTGCTTTGGGCCTCGCCACGCATTTTTCTCACGCCGGTGATGAACTCGCTCAGAGTGAGACTGCCGTCACCTGAGCGGTTTCCCTTTAGCACAGAGCGAAGTCTCTAGCAGATTCACCATTGTCGAGCATGTGCCATACTTCATCAAGTTCATCGGCATCTACGTCCAATAGAGCCAGCTTCCGAAGGACCCGTGGGTTACGCAGGGCTTCCTCAAATTCTCCTCTGCTCAGCTAAGGGAACGTGGGAGAACCTTTGCCATTCGAGAAAGCGTCGTAGGGTGGTTGAACCTCGCCGCTCCCATCGGTGTCTAAGTCGGCGAAAAGCTCGCCAAGTTCCGACACTTCTTTCGTCTTCTTCCTTTCGGCTTCAATCGCCTGGTCATGGAATTACAAAGGCAGAAGTAGAATAACTGACCAGCTGCTCCTCGTCCTCCTTGGCGATGCTAAAGGCATTCTCCACTATCACAGCAGTGATAAGATTCATTAGAACAAAGTAGGAAATTGATATGAAGGAAAGGAAAAGCCACTCAATGGAAGCTTGGTTGATCATAAGCGGTCGGACAGCAGCAGTCCAAGAATCAAGGGTCATTATCTCGACACAGACAGCAACTGCTGCATGGCAGCGGAAAGAGATGGTTACTTGGAATAGGGTGAACATAGATGAAGGGACATCTCCAAATAGTGACTGGATACTATCGTCACTCCTGAAATATCCCAACCTCAGCATACATGTGATTCTGGGGGATTCTATCACGACATCAGTATGATCGACGCAGAGAGTCTCGGTCCCGAGGAATAGACTATAGTGCTTTTAGGGGAGTAAAAAAGCGATGGATGTAGGAGAAAAAGCTTGTTAATAAACCACTCACGATTAATCGAGATCCTCTGCGGAATATCCTCTTGCTCGTGACATTTTCGGTAAAAAGTACAAGTACGGTAAAAAGTACTTATTTTCGGTAAGTTCCGGAAACGGCAAAGTTCAGTGGCACAGCTCATTTCCCCTTACAGATTGTCCTCTCTTCTCCCAATGAAATATGTAGTAGCCATACCAAAGACATAGCAAACCGCAGCAATCACTGTATATCTGAAAGCTACTCTATTCGAATACTTCGAGTGATTGGTGATTAGCTACGTCCAGAAAAGTGTGAGTCCGCTTTCCAATAGCCCCCTGACCATCATCCACATTTCACGGAACTCCGGAACGAGACGAACAGCCCTGCCGATCCTTACCAATCGGAAGGCTCGGAGGACCTACCAGAGAGAGTAGGAGTGAGTTAGATGCTTCAGAGATCGGGGGCAAGCGGTGTTCGTCGAGTCGAGGATAAACCGTAATACAGCCATCGTAGGGCGATTATAACAGGCACAGGTCGAGATTAACACACACGTAGCCGGAGGATAGTCTCTTTGCATTGATTAGGTGTTGCTAACTTACCTGTAGTTGCCTTATCCAGTCCGATTCAAGGTCAAGAGGAGTTAGCACCCATGAAACAGCAATACCTGCGGAAGACTATGACGCTGGAGAGCTACTGCAAAAGGTAACAGGGTTACCCGAGAGGACTATAAGAGTGTCCATCATGTTAACTGGATATAGTAGCCAAATCCACGTATTAGCAAGAAGCCGAAGGGTCCACTCGATGAAGAAAACCTGCAATAGTGATAACCCCGTCCATAACTTGGAGTAGGACCAGAGTGAAGGCCTGCTCTGCAACGAAGAAGAAGATGTCGATAGACGGTCCCGGTTGTGATGGGTAATAGGCAGACTGCCAGGCGATAGCCAGGCAATTGAGGATTATAAGAATGCCTATGAAGAAGAACAATGTGTGATAGGTCAAGCAGTGTTGGCATGCTTTGATGGGACTCCGCACAACTACCGCGTGAACATAACGCTGGAACTACCCATGACGATTTCGAACTGAATGCTATTCGCAAGCCGCCGGATGCGTGGGAATCTAGGCGAGTAGTCATCTTTCGTAACTTCAATAGATTTGACATCTATTCTCGCCTAAGATACACTGTCTAGGGCACTCTTATGAATCTGACATTTCTTACAGCGATCTTCTTCAGACCAACTGCCCTGAAAGCTCTGGTGAGTGTCAGGAACCGACTTCTCTGCTGTGGAGACCTCTGCAACCATGTCTCCTTACACATTCGATAGTGGCATGTAGGCTACCGCGAGGCTACTGGAGGTATCCGAATTCGTTCCACTGCGGTTCCTGTAACTGCGAGAAGAGTTCACATCGCAACTGGGTGGGATAGAGGAAGCCTCATCTCCCTCTGGTGTCTGACAAATTGTCAGCGACAGCTGCATTAATGGTACTTTAGAAACTATCTTGTACCATCTCAGGTCTAATCCACTTGAGTTTCTCTCTCCATTTGTTCATCATTTTCCAACAGTTGTAATTGCTTGACACTATGTAACTCGATTGTTCAGTAAGAAACCTTTCCACCACTTCAACTATCAAAACTCAACCATAATACTCCAAGGCGTTGAAAAACACTATACACGATTGTTGAATACCGATTAAATGAGGAGTGATCAGTCATGGGAGTGTAGAGACTCTCTACTAGAGAGGGGCTCGCCCAAAGTTCAGGAAACATCACTCCTCCAAGAACTCTCAGCCGCATCCAGTAGCAGGTTGAGAACCCAAGTGGTCGGAATTTCCGACTCGGAAAATATATTATAGAAGACGGCCTCTATCGCGGGTTTTCTGCCTCATTATAAGGGCAAATAAAGCATAGGCTTCGTCTCCTGATGGGAACGATCATCAGCATCACTCGAAGTAAAACAAACTCCACATCTCACTTTTCCAGCTTACCGGTGACTTTAACGAATCCTAGACTTGTGTAAAGCTTAACCGCTGGCGTATCATTGGGTACAGCTTGCAGGCATAAAGCCAGGAAGTTCTCAGTTGTTCGGACCTGACCACGAACACTCGAGTGATACACTAGGGAGCAAAACGCAATCACTCTTAAGGCTATATCATCATCACTGACAATTTATCACTCTTACACGTTTAATAATAACTTTCACGAGATGTTTGCCGATGTGCTTCCTTCTATGCCCTCTAGCCACCTCAACCTGGGACGTTATTCCAAATAACATATTCTTACCGTAATAGGATTTCCATCATCATACTTCACGTCTGCAGTGTAAGTCATACCTCGTTTCCACGCATACACACGAGGCAATAGCTGTGACGCTGGATGGACCCCCCAACTTACATATTGTATAAACCCGAAGATTCCGCTCTCTTTAGGGTCTTTCCTGAAATTGGCACCAACATTATTAGCTTTGACTGCACCCTCAACTGGAAGCCTTTTCACCATTAAACAGAAGGGTGTAGCTTACATCAAAGCCCTCACCGCGTCTTCATTCGCTTTGGTTAGTTGATAAGGTATCTTGTATGCCAGGAAGCCGAGGACCATCTAAAAGGTTGCCACCAACTCTACTGGTCACCATCTGAGAGCTTTCTTACCTTAGGATCTTCGGTTTGGTTCACCGCTACAATACACGAAGATTCGTGCCACTGGCAGTTGACCACAAACATACCGCTCTCTTCGATCATCGTATCGCCTTCTTCATACTGGCGATAGGTTAGATCTTGTGAGAGCAAGGCAATGGCAATTACGGCGAGGATGAAGTACGACACGTTTTGTTTCATTTCGACTTTCTCTTACTCGGAACTGTCTCGCTGAAGCTTCGAGCAGCTTTATGTTATTTTCGATATCGGAGCTATATAGTGTAATATCTGATTCTCCGGCGAAAGGGCGAAAGAGGCTACACCAATTCACAAGATGGAGTGGGAAGAACCGCACAAGTACGGATGCGACACCGGAAACTTCCGGACCGGAGGGAATATCATGTCTGTGACAGGTGACGTGAGAGAGTGGTGACACCACTGGTGACATGGTAGGAATGTCTTCATGCCCCCACGACCGGAGGCAGCAGCATCGCCGCGACTCTACTCAGGCGAATCATGCAATTCTCACAAGACGATTCCGCACTATCAGGAATACCTACACATGATCGTCGCTACTAAGTTACTCGGCGACAGGTTCTCACTGTCCCGTCGATTTGGCGCCCCCGGGGTGAACTAGCATGTTCGGAAAGCCTTAACTGACAACTGCCGTAGCAAAAACCGCAAAACACTCGTAAGAGTAATCGCATTATATAGGGAACTGAAACAGTTCCGACTAACGCTCGCCTTTTTCATATCTTAGACATTCCAAGTTCGAATAGAAGGCAGATAAGCGAAGAACAAAGAATGTAGTGGATAGATTCTTCAGTTTCAATACTTCCTTACTTTCTTGTTGCTACATACAGGGTGATGCGAAAAAAAGGGCCCATGCCTCATATTTTTTTGGCGCGTGAAAGTTACGGAGGTACGAACTTGAAGCTCTTGGTGAGCTCTTTCTAATGCCTCATGAACCATTGTGATATTCGAATTAGGCTCTGAGTAATGGTTGAACCAAAAAATCGTTACATAGAGAAATGTGAGATACTCGAAATGTCCTGTACCTGCTTCAAACTCTCGGAGTACGGTCCTGACTTGTTTATCGCTGATGTTCTCGAAAAAACGGGGGAATTCCTTCCTCAGGGTTTTTGCACCACAAACAGGTTTGTCCTCGCGTAGACACATGATAAAGTAATGTTACGCGCCGGTTTGCTAAGCCATTTTTGAATGGATGACACCAAAATCAGAGTCTGCCAGCGCATTTCTCTATGTAAAGATTTTTTGTTCAACAATTACTCAGCCTAATTCGAATATCACAATGATTCATGAGGCATTAGAAAGAGCTCACCAAGAGCTTCAAGTTGGTACCTTACTTCACTCGTATTTCTCACGCGCCAAAAAATATGAGGCATGGGCCCCTTTTTATGTAATAAAAAGTAGTAATATGCCCAAGTATCATACTCATCCCCTCTGAAAAGGACAACGTCAACAAATCTCAACATAAACGCCAACAACAACTTCCACCTCACCAAGGACTTTTTTGAACTCGAGCTTTGTATACAGGCTGACCGCGGGCTCCTCTCAAGGCTCTACATCCAGGCACAAGGCAAGTAAATGTCTCGCCTCACCCTGAACACAGAATATACACCAGAAATTGTGACTGAGGATATCATGACACGCTGAATGATGCTTCTTACAAGTTTCTCACCAATACCTTGTCTGCGTTGGCCTTGGGCAACTACAACCTATAAATAGAACCAACGGAATTAGGCAGTCGACCATTTGAGTGACGAATCAGTAACGTTTCGCCGGTTCTGTTGTAATCTATTAGTGAAGTCTTCATCAGATGATATGCAGTAACCACGACCAGGGTGCTCACAGACTGTATGAATCCAAAAGCACCTTCCTGTTCAGGGTCTTTCCTGAATGAGGGCAAGCGTAGCGATATGACCACTGCAGCTCCAACATAACAATAATTTGATCCCCAAAGAGGTTCTACTCACATGAGTTTCCTGACAGCTAGCTCTGCCGCATCTGTCAGCTGATAAGGCATCTCGAAGGCTAGAAAACCTGCGACCACCTGAGAATCAGAGGTATGGTTATCATCATCATCATCACCTATACAGTGTCTTACCCCCTTGGGGCTACCTTTAGGTGCCACGATACAGGGAAGCTGTAAATTCTCGCATACATACTTTAGCATCTTGCTTCCATCTGCCATCGTGTCACCCTTGTGATATTCTCGGACTTCTCCATCCTGTGCGCGTGAAAGTATGGCGAAAGCCGAAATGATACTATAAGGGTTTAGCTTCATCATAATCTTCTTCGGGGTCCACAACTGCTATAGAAGAGTAAGGTATACTAACTAACTAGCTTAAAGCCAACGTAACATAACTCGAGGTCGAGTCCGGTTCAGAAAAAGGCTCACTTCACGATATGCTAATAGGAGTCAATTCTCGAACCCACGTGAAAAGGGAGATGGTATTGTAGCGTCTCGCAGCTATAAACCGAGTCCTCCTACCGACAACTCAGATACTTCGGGGATGTTTTAATTACTGATCGGTGAATGGGAATGCTAACGGCTGATGGGCACAAAGATGTCAAGCACAAAGCCTGCAAATGCTTAAGCTGGGGATGATTACATAGTGTTGTCCCGTTACTGGTGTAACGCAATGAAATATCTTAGGTTAAGAACCGGGATAATTAGATGACAGATACCTCTCAGACCAACGTGTGGAGTCTACTAGTGGGTTACTATCCTCTAACACACATAAAAAAAGGGCGTGTGTACATAACTGTGACCGCACAATGGTCTACATGATTATTTGTGAAGGCAATGACTGCCCCAGACCTGGAGGGTGTATCAGGACACAGGTGACACAGTTGCCGGCTGCTGCCGCGGACACTGTACCATGCGCATGATCATGAACAGAAACAATGAGTGGGAACCATGTTATCATCAAAGACTCGTCTGTCCGAGCTGGAAACCGGGACTCGACTATCCGACACAATCCCAGTGTGAGAACTCCATTGGGAGTTTGAACGATTGGGTGCTTGAACTCCATTGAGAACGATTGGGTGCTCATTCTTCAATAAATGATAACTCACAATGATGGCAAATGTGCGATTCACCAGGAGCTATTCTTGAGCTCTTAAAAGCAAATAGTAACGATCGTCATTACGAGCCTACAATGGATGAAGCTTGCCTTCTTGTGACGCGAAAACTGCGCGGTACTTCCATTGGTGCCACTCCCAGTTAGACTTTCTCTATACCAACATGGGTTAACTATAAAAGTATGCATTTCTTCGAGTTAACATGTTAATGAAGGACCTTCATTGAAGGTAGAACCAGTCATTAGCGATGTTAAAATCCACCAAAAAGTGGCGTCACAAAGTGGCCGTCTTCCTGAACTCCGCACTGAGCTCCCATCTGCCCCGACTGTGTCGCGAGTCCTTAGTAAGTGCCTCAATAAGGCTACTGAGAAAAGGTCGTAGAATTACAGCAGCATATTGTTGATTTTTTTCATGGGGGTATAGTGAGCTTTTGCCTTTAGAAAGGGACTCCGAACTGGATTTTGGACGCCCACCGCTCAATCAGCGTAAAACGTGTTTCGGACAGTAATCCCGAGGCAGTTTCCGATGACAAAATTCACTCCAGCAATTGCATTAGAGTGTTGCTTGATACGGCATATTGAGATATCACACAGTATGCTTGCTCAGAGGCGAATAATTAATAAAAACATGCGCGGCTTACGAAAATGTACTGCGATTTGATGCGTGCGTATATCATGCATATCCTCTGTAGTCAATCTTAGCGGGCGTGTGAAGTGAACACCGGAATCTATAGGATAGTCACGCTTATAGCAAATAATAAATCATAAACATGAATAGAGCTTCTTGCGAAAGTTTTATGCCATCCTCGTCGGAATGTTGCGCAATTTCGGGTGAGCGAGAAAAATCATGATATACCGCGGGTCGCGGGTTCGATCCCGGGGACTGATGTTTCTCGTGCACATTTTAGTTGCTAATGCTGGGGTATTCCTCATTTACGGTCACGTGGAGAGACACAAGTTCATTTACTCAGCAAAATTTTATGACATTGTCATGCTTGGTAGAGATGTTCCTGAGAGATCCTGCAAGAACGTGGAAGGTCGTCTGAAGCACGCATTTAATACAGGCAACTTGAACCTCTCATCGATGAATCTGACTGAGGTGGTGTAGATGCATGACGTTTGTATATCTGTGATACTTCGCTTCGCTCATGCGAGCGCGGTTTCATTTCCGTTTCG